>JABYQU010000063.1:0-184352 GCA_022264855.1 Lenzites betulinus | reverse complement strand
CAGAAGGCTGGCACGCTGTGCATATACCTGCGGGCCAGGGTTGATGCCGCCTGTAGGACAGGGATCCTTGACTTTGTACGAGGGCGGGTTGAGCGGGGGCAGGATGGAGGTGACAGAGGCGGAGGAGATGCTTTTGGTGTGATTTTCTGGAGGTATGCGTGTATGATAAGTGCTTGATGTTGTGTTCCTTGTGGTAGGCGGCGTCGTACGGCTCTAGAGGCATGCAGTAATCACACATGGCGTTCGCGCCGTGCTTGCAGAAACGAGAATCGCGGCCCCGAGGGATCTTGCCCTCTTGTGCACGCCAGTACTTGTCGACCGTGTCCTCCTCTGCGACCTCCCATGTACGCTTGGACGTATCTTGTCCGTCCGAAGCAGGCGCATTGGTGCTAGTGGTCGCGCCGGTGCTTCCGATACAGGCTGCTCTTTGTAGCTCACAAAGAGCAGGTCGCCATGTCTATTTCATGCATGGTGGTTAGCATCCCCAAGACTGCACAGACGAATATACGCACTTCAAACCCAGAGATTGTAGTGTCTTCCCTTTGAGCGTCGACACGAGCACTTCGTTGCCCCGCGGTTGGTTAGAAATGGTGACTGTTGAGGGATCTGCATCCGATGCAGTTTCCAGGATCTAACACAGCGTGTGAATGGCATATGCAACGTTGATTCATCTGTATATACCTTGGCGAGAAGATCTGAGATGTCCGACGTTGGCTGGAACTCGAAGCGGAAGTTCCCCTCCTTGTGCCTCACTCTGATCAGCTGGATAGGCATGTTAGCATCCGCTGATGATTCCGCGCATGTCACTCACCATGACTGCGTATGTGGTCGTGGTCGAAAGGCAAGGTGAATACGCGTCCTTATGCTTGCATACTGCGTCTGTAGGGTTTCGGCATTTTCCGATTAACGTGACCTTTAAGCGCCCGTGTATACGCGTCGCGGTTCTACCGCGTTCGCCGTTCCCCGTCAGGTGCGGCCGAGAACATCTAGACCTCCTGTACTGCCGGTGTTCTTGAGAAACATGATGGTTAATTATGAGCTTGAAGAGCATTGCAATTATATCTATTGCCGTGAACTTTCAAGTTAGCTATGTTACTCAGTCTGTAGTTAAAGCGTCTAATTCCAAATCGGAGGAGGAGCTGACCTCTTGCGAAAGTCTCGCGTCGTAATGCAGGCTGGACACATATATCTAAGTGAGTGATGCTTTTGTATCTAGACCTCATGTAAGTGTACATCCCCGGAGACCACTGAGCTGACCTCGTAATAGAGCAAAGGCACGCCGAACACGTGATAGCCACGCCGTATTAGACGCTGATATAGGCTCAGTGGGAGGCTATGAGTCTTCTTCAGCCACAGTTGAGTTTAGTACAACCGCCAAGTGCTGCGGCAGTTCCATACTTATCGCCCGTCTCTCTCACTCTCACCATTCATCTCCTCGTCTCTGTCGTCGTAGACAACGCTCCTCAGCCCGAACCCCCGCGCGAACAACCAGTCGCAGTCTCCATTGGATACCTTGTTTCGTTTCGTTTCCGACCGGCTATTCGCTGCATGCTCGCCCTCATATAAACGCATAAACCTTGTCCTCAAATGTCTATCTCCCCCGAATCTTCGACCGCCATGGACGACTCTGCGGCCTCTCTCGCCTCGGGAAGCCAGTCAAACGAGCAAGAGTCGACCCCCGCACCCGCACCCCCTCCCCGCGTGTACGATACTTACTCCTGGTCCACGAAGTCTCCCACAGCACGTGTCGTCTATCTGCAGAACGAGGAGGCCACGAACCTGGCGATCTTGCAGCTGAACTCCAAGTGCCTGGGGTTTGATCTCGAGTGGAAGCCCAACTTCGTCAAAGGCAGAACCAGAAACCCTGTCGCGCTCGTGCAACTGGCCAGCCCGGACCTCATTTTGCTCATCCACATATTCCATATGAATAGTAAGCACACGTATCGCCTACGATGACCCGCCTTTCACCGTTCATCTCACAGCATTCCCCGAGAGACTACGCGAGCTGCTTGCTGATGAGACAGTGGTGAAGGCTGGTGTAGGGATACAGGGTGAGCACATTCTCATGGCGTCATAGCCCGCGCTCACACGTGCCGTCGCAGAGGATTGCAAGAAGTTGTATTCGGACTACGGCGTGGATACGCGAAACTGCGTCGATCTTTCCCTACTTGCGCGCACGGTCGACAACGCCCGATGGAAGGGGAAATACGCAACCCCCATCGGATTGGCGCGTCTTTGCGAAACTTACGAAGAGTTGACGCTGCAGAAAGGGAGGGTACAGACGAGTAACTGGGAACTACCACTGGACGCACGACAGCAGGACTGTGAGTGATTTCCCACGTTTTCTGCAAGCCCCTTGCGTTAATGAGTTGCGCGTGGCTCGTTCAGATGCTGCAAATGACGGCCACGCGGGTTTGACGCTGTACATGCGCCTGGCGGCTATGGCGGCTACCATGTCGCCAATCCCACAACCATTATGGTATTCCTTTGATACCATAAATGGCATGCTGTACCAACCGTCCTCGGGCGTCGTATGGCACCCATACAATCCCTATTACGATCCTGGACCCCTACCCCCTCCCCGCCCACCTCGGGCTGCCGATGTCATCGGTCCGGATGGTGCTGTTCAAATCCCAAACCGCGCGAATCGCTATTCCCGCCGCAACCGCCCGCGGTTTGAGCAGCCCGGCTCTCTGTCCCCATCTGCTTCGGCATTCGTCCCTGGCGCACGCACACATACCGCTTCTCCATCCCCAACGCCAGGATCACGCTTCACACCCGCCTCTCCACCATCTACACATACCCATAATTATACCCATGTCCCTCCCTCGCGATACCCCATAGCCTCCGGAGCTCCCCCAGCCGTGCCTAGGATGGACATTGACATGGATGGCTTCCCGCGCCCGGTCCACTCCCCACGGGCGTATCAGAGCAAGCCCAAGGCCTACATCGGCGGTGGTAGCGGAGGGTTCGGAGCACACCCAGGTACAAGTTCCGGGGTGCGTGGAAGAGGCCGTGGGCGCGGGCGCGGGCGGGATCCGACAGTGCAGCTCGGCTTCTTTTCAATCTCTGGGTAGCCTTGTCTGCAGCCGTGTCCCATACGACAGGTACAGGAGCCCCCGCGTGGTCAAATTCGAAGTACCGTATCGTATACATGCGGTAGTCGGCCATCTTGTCAAATTGCAGGCCGCCGCGACCGTAAATTCTCTCCGTTCTCTGCCCGCCCCGCTCAAGCGACCTCACTTGCTGTGCCCTCTATACATGCCTTCACACTCACACGTACGCCGTATACTCCCCACTCCCTTCTACCCTGCCTCTGCAACCCTGTCTTGTACCACGGACGCTAGTATGGCCGATACTTCGGTCGGCGCCTTACCTCTCAGTTGTATCAGACCCCTCTCGAGCTCGCGTTGGACTCTTCTGACGGCTCGTACATGTACAGTATTCATTCCTGCATCACTACTCGACGGTGCCTTGGTCAGATGGCTGGCCCGGACTCTGAGATCCCTTTCATGGTTGCGTACGTTCCGCCCTTCCGATGCATGCGCTTTCGGATCCATTCGCGCCGCGGTCGTATACATCCTCCGCTCCCCCCGCATCGTTATGGCCCTGGTTATCAAAGGCATCAAGCATTCGTCCGGCCGAAGTGGAGTCTGCGTGTTCTGCGGCGCCTCCGAGATGGTGGGTGTTCTTCGAGCGCTGTTTTGGGGAGCAGCAGGCCGACGAAGCGTGCGACGATGATCCTCCGTAGTCGGAGGCGTCGTCGCACTTGGGACAATGGCCCATCTTTGTCGTGTCGTCATGTGTGGCACGGCCTTGGGAGCACGAGCGCGGTGGCAGGGCACCGGGGTGCCGTTTTCCGAGATGTCGGCGGAATACGTCGTGAATCACTTCTTGATCTATCGACAGTCAATTTCCTTCTGGTATCTCTGCCTGAGCATGCAGACGTTCGGTCCCCGCGCCGTCTATAGGACGCTCGCATGCTCCTGTATTCGTTCTTGACCGGATATCGAGCAGGATCGCGCTGGGAGAGGCCTCCTATCAACATTAGCAGGAGCTAAGGCAGCGAGGAACACCAGAAATTGATGGTACGGTCTGATTCCTTGCTCTCCCCACCATCTTTGCAGAGTATCACAGAACAACGAATCCGAGACACTCCAACAGAGCGCCGCGCGCGCCGGGCTATCAAGATTAGAAGTCACGTACGTATACGATTTGCGTGAAGATGCACGCCGGGCGGCGGGGGCGTGCCCGGCGGACCCCATTCCGCAGCGGATGGGTAAGGATTAGACATCCGATGGTGGAAGCCGGGCGTCGTCGTCGTCCCTCCAAACGTCCAAACGGCGCAGCGGACTGCGTGGTGGCCAGACTACGACGACTATATTGACTGCGTTGACTTAGGGCTCTGATCACCGTCGGGCCGCGGGCGTTTGCGCTTGTTGTGGTGCCGTGGGTGTACTTCTCTATCTACTCTGCCGATAGAAGCAATCGTTGCTCCGGACTCATCAACCTCCGTCGGTACGGCTAACGTCCTTCTTGCGGGCGCATCTCATTTCCTTCTCGCTCGTAATATCCTCGGTCGTAATGTCTGCGCGTGTACAGCATACCGTGCCTTTCGAAGAGTCGGACAGCGTTCCGCAGCCGGATATACACGCTTGTGAGCGTTGACGAGATGTGTAACGTATAACTCACTTGGCGTCGTAAGAAAATGCTGATGGTTGGAACGATAATCGCAGGATAAAATTGCTGCCAGCCCAGAAGGCTGCATCGGGCGTTATGTCTTGAGGGCGAACGATCGCGCGGCGGCGAAGGAGACTAGATGATCACAGATGCGCCGGCGAAGATCATCATACTTCCAAGAAGGAGGTCGGCCAATCATTAGGATCATGCATTGCTCAAGGTAGGTCGCCGTCCTCACCGAGGCGCCGAGAGATTCTGCCCACTGGGAGATAGGTACCAACTCATCCACCTACACTGCCAGTGCCCAGAAAGCGTTCATGACCATGCGTCATGCAGCCACAGCTGATCCCACCCGCTCTCGCCGGCCTATCCATCGCACATGTAGACTGATGCAGCGCAATCGACTTTTTGTCGGCAGGTGTTTTCCCAGCCGAAAACTCACGGCTTTGTGATCCTTCGCGCACCCGTATTCCAGGATTAAACTTCCGGGCAAGATATATCTCAATGCAACCTCCTGCGAGTCAGGCCTAGGACTCTGACCCAGTTCCACCCGCCCCGCCCCGCCCCTCCCTCCTCAATTGACGGAATCATGCTCGGCTCCGTCACCATCTTCCACTCCACCGTCGTATCCTCTCCTTTCACGGTCAACTCTGTGCGCCTTGACCTTGGCTTATCGCGGCTATGGAGGCAGATCTGCAGCTTCGCATACACGCTGTGGCTCTTCACGTTCTCTGACCTCAAGACTGTCTTTTTCCCCACTGTGAGTCCCACTCCTCATGCACGAGGCATTACCAGCTGCTCACCGTACACTAGCTCATTTTCGGGACTGCCGCCGCCCCCATGTCCTCCACCTCGCAAATCATCCCCCGGGTCATCTGGATATGGCTCCACCTCCTCCAATTCTGCCTCTCGAACCAATGCTTGTCCCCCGAGGAGGACGCTTCGAACAAGCCATGGCGCCCCATCCCGTCCGGACGTATCACCGTCGCGAATGCCCGCAGCCTGCGCTGGGCCATGCTCGCGGTTTGCCTCTCAGTGTCGGCCCACTACGGCGTCCTTGCGCCTAGCGTTGCGCTCGCGCTCGGGACGCTTGCACACAACGAGCTCGGTATGGACGCCGCATGGCTGCCCAGAAACATGTGCAACGCCGTGGGCTATGCCGCGTTCAACGCCGGGGCGACGTACGTTGCATACGGTACGTTCGCAAACATCCTTCGACCTCCCGAACACGTCTGACTAACGCGCCACCTATCTTGCAGCCGGCGGCGAGCACAAGGCGATGGCGGTGGCTGCGCAGGTGCTGAACGCACTCGTGATCGTGTCGACGATCCAGGCGCAGGACTTCCAGGACACGGAGGGCGATCGGCTCACCGGGCGGAAGACGCTCCCGATTGTGTTCCCGCGAAGCAGTCGCTGGGCGATGCCCGTTCTCCTCGCTATGTGGTCCGCGTTCCTGGTGGCGTACTGGCACGCCCCGGTCGTGCATGGCGCAGTGCTTTCCGCGATGGGCGCCTTGGGGGAGCCCGGTTTGTGCTGTATGACAACGCCGCGGCGGACCGGAAGTCTTATCGTCTGTATAACGTGCGTACTGGGTCATTCTCCCGTTGTTGCATTTGGGACTGACAATGTGGTTCGCGAAATAGCTCTGGCTGTGTGCTGTACACGTTACGCCGTTCATCGCCGGGCGTTGACCGTTCTGTGTTTCCATTGGTCCAGTATACGTGAAGTGGGTTATTCTCCTTACTTGAATGACTTTAGCAAGGCTGACGTGTTTTCGTAGGTCGTGTTGTATGTATCATCGAAGTGCGCGTCCACCTGTAGAGTTTCTGTGTTGTATATGTGTTCCGTGTCCTGCATCCACTCCTGTGTCATAGAAAGGTCCTCTTCGAGTTATTATTCTGTCAATAAGACCGAAGTCTTGTTATCCATCTTCGTGACGTCAAGACAAGTCTTGACTCGTTGTGTACTCATGTTCGCGTATCATCCCGGCGAGGCAACGCTCAGATGCACTTTCTAGTTCACTGCTAGACAGATCCTATCATAAGATAAGTACGTTCAACTTTTTGTACTGCAACTCTACTTCGCAAGCTACTAGCACATCCTACTGATCCTCTCTGGCAGTAGTATATAGGGTACCGTGAAGAATTCATCGGGTCATTAACACACAGTTAATAACTCGGGCCCCTCCGAGGGGCGTTTCTCACCACGGTTCTTAACAGTTATTAACACCGGTGTTATTAACACGTTAGAAATGATTGATAACAATTGATGACATGTTAATAACTGTAAGCAAAGAATATATGTGATCACCAGTTCCAGTTCGCCTTGCGCTCCATCGGAACACCGGACGCCTCCACTACGGCTTGGTCAGGACCCTCCCCGCTGCCCTCATCATCCGATTGGGTGAGCTCCTCGGACGGGTCACTCAACATCCCACGGAGCGTGGACGAAAACAGGTCAGCGAGTGCATCAACCTCGAAGTCGTCAGCCGCAAGCGCGGCCTCAGACAGCTGAGTGCGAGCGCGATCCTGCGGCGAATCAGCCTCATCCGAGGGCCATTCTTCAAAGAAGTCCTCGTTGCTGGTTTCGGTCGCGCTGTCTGCATCACGTGCGGAGAATATGGCCTTGTCGATGTCGGCCCAGCGCACTGTTGGATGTGTACGAGGCGGTCTCTCGGGATAATCCTAGAGCGATGTGGTTATAAATAAGACAGAACTAGCACGAGCACGGCACTCCCACTTACCTGGAGTAGGCTCCACTGCCGAACTTGAATCATGTCGACAAGGGTCTTGACCTCCTGTCTGTTTCGAAGTTTGGAGTTAAACCATGTGAAGTTGGACACCGTACGTTCTTCTGCCATGGAATTGATAGCAATCGAATACAGTTTGATAGCAAGCATCTGTGACATATTAAAGTTGACCTAATCAAGTAGCATGGAATAGATAAATGACGCACCGATAGCACACGTGCATGCTGGTGATCTTGAAGGCTCATCCACCATCGAAGGACTGGATGACCCTCCTTGGCAGATTCTACAACCGGGGCAGTGAAAGGGTATTCACCACATGCATAGGCCAAGAGCTGATGGCGGAGTTCATCCGCGAGAGTCGCCTCATCGAGCTGCTGAACAAGCGGCTGCACTTTGAGTTTGATCTCGGCTTGCAGCATCGTCTTGAGGAACTCCTTGACCCGCCGGTAGGCACGCGGTATGGGTGCCTTCAACGAGTCGTCTTCTTCTGCGTTGTCAGCAGGCTGGCCATCACGAGACCGTGCCGGTGGTACAAAGATAGCGTTTGAAAGGGAAGTGGGCTTCGCAAGGACGTCAGCACGTGCATACTCTGTTAGTAAAGTGCATTCAGTCAGCATAGAGTAATGGCAACAAGAGTACTAATTATGAATAACAAAGACGCACTGGGATGCAGGAAGAATGCTGTGAAGTATACGTCAGTCGGCGCTTGGTCGATTATTTCCTTGTACCACTTGTTGACGATTCCCGTGATCTTCTGTGCGAGGTCGGATGAGATACCAGTCTCTTCTTCAGGGCGTGCAAAAAGGTCGCGAAGGGTCGATGCAATCCCGAGCCAGAAGACAAAAACATCTGCCGCAGTAGCATCTGTCGCCTCAAGGCTCTTGATAGCACGTGCAATTGGCGCTACGATAGATGTGTATTGTGTAAGTGCCTGCTCGAACTTCATGGAGGTCATGTTCCCGTCCTGCAAGAGCGCGATATCGAACTTGGCAGTCTAGATTCATTATATTAGCACTGATCCTACTATGGAGTAAGAGGAGTCGAGTAGCTCACCTTGCGGGTAAGCGTCAACTTGCCCGAGCTGATCAGTTGTCGAATGGAGGGAAGGCACACCCGCAGGGACTCCGCACTTGTAAGGAGCGCGTATCCTGCGCTCCTACAGGATCCTGCCGCCCCAGCCGTGCATCAGCAAGTAGCTGGGTATTCTGCGCCGTATCCGGCCCAGTACCAGTACGGCGGTGCCCCAACGCAGACACCGCCTACGAATCAATATCCGCAGCCGGGATACGGCTACGCGTACCCGCCCGCGTACCCTCAAGCACATGGGGCGTCGGTCTCAGCGTTTGCTCCGCCCCAAAATCAGGTCGCTCCCATGGGCGTAATGCCAGGGATGCCGCCCATCATGCCACTGAGCATGAACCTGGCCTGGGGACCGGTAGCAGAGCATCCGCTCCTCGTCGCGCATACGACGGGCTGCGTGATCTGCGCCGAGTTCATCCGCCATTTCGGGGCGCGCAGTCGGAGCCATCGCTGCGCGAAGCTCAAATGAGCGTGCAAGCTCAGCTTCAAGCCCGGTTCTGGCAGTACTTCGAGGAGCATAGTCGCTCCAAGGAGGGAGGGGACGCCGCGGAGAACGAGCGGCGTATAGCCGAACTGCAAGAGCAGTTGAAGGAGGCACGGCAGCTCGCAGATGAGCGTCGTGAGACGATGGAGCGGTACCGTCGCGAGCGCAACGACGAGCGCGAGCGGTACGACGATCTGCAAGACGAGAAGGATCGACTCCAGCAGCAGCTGGAGGATATGAAGAAACAACAGGAGTCTCGAGCAGAAACTGCTCGTTACCAACCTTACAGCCGTCCCAACGAGGACAGGACGGTGCGGCGCGGGGATAGGCGCGAGGACATGTCGTCCCGCTTTCCCCCGCCAATATCAGCAGGGGACGTTCGTGGATTTGACATGTTCCGACAAGGATCGTCTACCACGACTCGGCCGACGCAGACGTCGCCCGAGACCCAAAGAATCGAGCCGCCGCGGGAAGAGCCGGCCCCGCACCCCATGGTCGACTACGACTTCTCGTCGGAAGACGAGGCTACGTTCGACGCCAAACGGGCGTGGCGTATTTCGAGTCGGCAAGTGATGCGGAACGCGCGTCGAGGAGTACCAGCTCCTCCACGCCTGGGCACGATGACGTGGACAGGCACGACTGCCGCCTCTCATCAGTCGCTCATCCCCAACTGGCCCCACGACGAGTTAGCCGCACCGGCGAACTCGGACCCCAAGCTCACCAACCATTGGTACGACTTCGTGCCAATGACTCAAGAGGAGGCCCGGCAAATCTTGGATGCCTCGCACACTGACATGGGTCAGGCGCGGCATCGCATACAACATCTGCTGGCGCAGGTCAACGCCAACCCCGCACTGACCAGCGTGCGGGGATTACAAGTCTTGGTGAGCAGCTGGCGGAACCCAGACCGAGCTGGTCCCTCGGGTGGCCCATCCAGTCGGACAGGTCCCACCGTAGACCAGCCCCACCCGGCTGCATATACGCCGCCGGGGTTAATCCCTACAAGCACGGCGCATCTGCCGATGCCCACCACCCGCAACGACCGCCCGATTGCAGGACGGCCGTATCGCTCCAAGCAGCAGCCGCACGTGAAGCTCGCGCAGCCACGGCTGGACTCCACCGCGAAGGAGCTTCGCGAGTGGATGAAGAACTACCCGTCGTCTCGTCCGTCGTGGATGACGGTCGCCCCCGACGGTCGGCCGCAACTGGTCCACGTCGAGTTCCACCAGATGGGTCGCCGCGCTTTGACGCGCCGTGTAACCCCGTCTGAACGCGGACGGTGGCTCTCGCTGACGAACGTATTGTTCTCAGTGCCGGGCCTGTACCGTCACATCATTCTGACGGGACAGTACCCTGTCAGCCCCGAGAGCACCACGCAGGCATATCCCGGCAGCTTCGCAGAGGACGCGCTGTCCCTGTTTCACGTCGCACTCTGGTACGCCCGACTAGGCGTCACCATCGAGTGGGCAGACGAGCACCGCGACGCGGCCGCGCGATCCCGCGCCTCTCGCGAAGGAATCACTCCCGGGGAACCTATCACGGCTCTCCCCGGCATACACTCTGTATCGGAGGTGGTCAATGTACCCCCTCCCCAATCCCTAAACATAGCGGCGACACCCACGTCGACCGCTACCAACGAGGCTCCGGCCGCTAACCCCGCTCCTCCCCCTCCAGCTCACGCGTCGAACGACAACATGGAGGTCGAGGAGGGCGAGGCTGCGCCCACCACCACGGCCCCGGTCACCGAAATGGGTGACGCAGGGGCTCGTCAAGAGACTCAAGGAGAGCCGGGAGGCGATGCTCCCCCTCCTTACGACGATGCTACGTCCATGGCGTCGTGAACCTATGTGGTTCACCGCCCATGATACTATCACCGCGCAGGTGCCTGCCCCACCTGCGTCGACTACTATTGGCTAATCAACAATCATAACCCCACCGAAATTGGTGGACGAGTATATTATCGGGCATGCCGCCTCTTACCGTCAGCCTCGTCGAGCACGGTTCGTACACCCAGACGCAGGGTCACCTATCGGTGACCCCTACCATGAACCGTCGGACGCCACGACGACTTCTGTGTATCATAGGCGTAATGGCCACTGCTATTTGTGGCCCTCAAAAAATATATACTATTTATATTCTTTACTATACATCTGTAGACCTGGGATCAGGTCTAGTGGGGGAGAGTGTAAGGAGCGCGTATCCTGCGCTCCTACAGGATCCTTTAGTTGTGCGAAACGCACAACTAAAATATACGGAATCGGACCATACGTACACGCGCGCATATTAGCGCGCGGATAGCCGCATGTATGTAATGCCACCGCGTACGGTGTCCCGAGTATTCGGAACTCGGGCGCCTGGTGGAGGGTAAGTCCTTACTACCCTCCACCATCCCTACGAGTACGCCGAGCCCAAATACGAGCCCGGACCAGAGTACCCAAGGGATAGGAGCCCAGTAAGGCACCTACCCCGTCATTCTTACACCGGACCTCGCAGTGAAATTGATGGTCGGGGCCCGGGTGAGTCATGACGAACTGTCGCATGAGGTGGAGGGCTGGGGTTAGGTCGGCTGCCGCCCGGTAGATGTCTGCGGACCCAATCAGGGTTGGGGAGCGGGTCCAGAGGAGGGTATTGGCTTCCACTCGGAGGTCGGGGTGGACCAGGGTCCATCCCACCCGATCCATGAAGGATCCGTTGGTGAAGGCCGAGGAGGGAAGGCGGGGTAGGTGGTCGTATGTTGCCGGGGTTTGGTGTATCCACGTCGGGATGCGGAGCTGGGAAACTCCCGGAAGAAGGAGGGGGGGTCCGGTGGATGTCCTGTGAGTTGGACCGGGGGTCGGTGAGGAGTTGGAGCGGTTGCGGTAGCGGCGAGAGCGGCGAGAGCGAGGCATGGTCAAAGAAGGGGTCGATGTCCTCGAGAGAGGAGAGGGTGAATGGGAGAGGAGAGAGGGGATCCAGGGTGTCGAGTCTGAGGGCTTCAGGCCATCTTGTGCCTCTTCTTATAGGCCTGGAGGATTGTTTGTGAATGTTTGAGGTCCTTATCTTGGAGCCATTCGTTTTCATGACTTGGTCGTCCTTTCCATGTGACTAGGTACTGGATGCCTCCTCGTGCCGGCTTCCGGTGATTGATTATGGCTTCGACTTCCCATTCTTCAGAGCCTTCTACTATCTCCGGTGGAGGGGACACGTAATTGGGGCCATGCTCCGGTGTGGTGCGATAGTGGGAAATTAAGGACGTGTGGAACACGGGGTGCACCCTCCATGTGGATGGAAGTCGGAGCTTGACTGTTGCCGGGCCCATGACTTGGTCGATGACAAAAGGACCTTCCCTTTTGGGGGCTAATTTCCGGTTCGGATATGGGAGTGAGAGGTTGGTGGATTCTAAGAAGACCTTGTCCCCCTTCTTGAAGGTCACATTGCCTGCTGCACGTCTTTTCGCCATTGTGGCGGCGGCTTTATTGTGTGCGGCTAGAGCGTTCTCCCGCCATTCCCGAAGCTTGTCTAGACGTCCCTCCGTACTGGGGTGCTTGGGTTTAGGGTGCACGGTCCCAATAGCTTTAGGTTGATACCCCATTAGAAGTTCAAATGGGCTTTTGCCGGTGACAGAGTGGGTTCGTTGGTTGTGGGCAAATTCGAATTGGGGTAGCAGCGTGCTCCAGGTGTCCGGATAGTTCCCACAGTAGATACGAAGGGCAACCTCAATTTCTTGGATGGTTCGCTCTGATTGTCCATCCGTTTGTGGGTGATGCGCTGTACTGAGAGATTGGCCAATCCCCAAGATTCGATTGAGTTCTTGATATGCCTTTGAGATAAACTGAGGTCCTCGGTCGGATATGATTCGGTCCGGAAGGCCATATCGGTTGTATACGTCTCGCATGAGCATGTGCGCAGTGTCCATTGCGTTGGTTTCTTTTGTGCAGGGGGATAGGACAATAGCCTTGGTGACGTCATGGTCCACAACCACCTGGATTGCGTCGTATCCATTTGAAGGTGGTAGTGCCGTGACGTAGTCCATTGTGATGGTGCTGAATGGTCGGGTATTTCCTTGGTTTGGTATGGGCATTAATCCGGGGTTGGTGGGGTGTGTGTTGATCTTGGCGGTTTGGCAGACCGCGCATCCTTTGACAAACTGGGTGATAAATTGTCGGACTCCGGGCCACCAGTATTCGCGCGTAACCAGGTCAAAGGTTTTTTGTATCCCTGGGTGTCCCATAACTGGTGGGTCGTGATGATTTCGGACAACTTCCCGTCGAAGATCCATGTCCGGGGGTACGTAGACCTTTCCTTTGAAGAGGATGATTCCGTCGTCCATTTTCCAATCTTCCTTCTTGCCAAGTAAAGGTTCCTTCTTAAGATGCCAGGCGCCATTCAGGGACTCCATGACGGTTTTGTCTCGTGATGTGGTGTTCCGAATGCGTTCTTGCAGATCTACATGAATTGCGTTTGCGAATAAATCCTCTGCCAGGAGTGTGACGTCTTCATTGTCGTGGAGGCCCGGGTCATGGTCTGATCGTCTTGATAATGCATCCGCTTGTACCAGTGTTTTCCCTGGTTGGTGGACCAGTTTGTAGTTAAACTGGGAGAGGAACAAGCTCCATCGTGCTTGTCGTCGATTGAGCTTCTGTGCACTTCGGAAGTAGGTCAGATTTTTGTGGTCTGAAAGGATTTCGACCGGGTGAGTGGCGCCGTCGAGGTAGTGCCGCCATGCTTCTAGTGCCCGAATGATGGCCAGGAGTTCGCGATCGTAGATCTGGTAGTTTCGTTCTGTTTCTGTGAACGACTTGGAGAGGTAGGCACATGGGTGCCATAAACCATCCTCCCCTTTTTGTCGCAAAACTGCCCCAGTTGCGACTTTTGAGGCATCACATTCTACCTGGAACGGTTGTGCTGGATCCGGCATTACTAGGATTGGTGCCTCCATAAATCGGGCCTTCAGCGTATTGAATGCTTCATTGCATTCCGTCGTCCATGTCCATGGGTTGTCTTTCCGTGTCAGGTTGTTCAGTGGTTTTGCGATGTCGGCATATCCTCGAATAAACCGTCGGTAGAAATTGGCGAAGCCCAAAAAGCTCTGTACTTCTTTGACTGTTCGTGGGGTCTGCCATGCTTTGAGCCCGTCCAATTTGATGGGATCCATGGCGATTTGTCCCGGTCTGATGACTGCCCCCAGGAACTCAACTTCTTGTGTATCGAATTCGCATTTTTCTCCCTTCAGATATAGGTCGTGCTGTATCAGTCTCTTCACCACTTGCTGCGTATGTCGTTGGAGGTCTTCTTTTGTATCCGAAAAGAGCAAGATGTCGTCCATGTAGATGACCAGCCAACCTTCTGCCAAGTAGTCCCGGAAGATGTCGTTCATCATGGCTTGAAAGGTTGCGGGGGCGTTGCATAAACCGAAGAACATTACGGTCGGTTCGAATAGTCCTCGTGCAGTTTTGAATGCTGCCTTCCATTGGTCTCCGTCTTTTATGCGAACGTTGTTGTATCCTGCTCGTACGTCCAGTTTGGTGAAGTATTTTGCACCCTTCAGTTTGTCGAACAAATCGGATATCAGCGGGAGTGGGTACACATTTTTGATCGTCCCTTCGTTGAGATATCGATAGTCTTGTACTGGCCGTAATGTTCCGTCTTTTTTCTTGACAAAGAAGACCGGGGAGGCCATTGGGGATTTTGATGGTCGTATGTATCCTTTGGCCAGGTTTTCGTCGACGAATTTGTCCATTTCTAGGCGTTCATTTGGGGAGAGTGGGATAATCTTGCAGTCCCGAGGGATAAAGCCTGCTTTGAGGTCTATTGCATGGTCCCATGGCCGCGAGATTGGCATTCGTTCTGCGGCTTTTTTCTCAAAGACACTTCGGTCTTCCTGGAGATAGGGAGGGAGGATTTCATCCAGTGTTTTGGTTTGTTGTTGTTCGTGGGCGTGTACTGCTAGGTTGGTTGACACAGTCACGGCAAGCATAGGCATTTTGCAGGCCCCCTGACACGCCCATGGAATGACCTCCACAGCTTTGGTGGCATTAAACCTCCTTGACGATGTAATTAAGCTAGCCATTGATCATTCCAATATAATACCTTCAATTATGACCGTCCACGAGGAATATAAGCTTTGTTGTGCTTTGGAAGCACTCTGGGATGTGTGCGGAATCTGACATGTCGCGGGCGCGTCACTGTACAATGAATAATATAGAAATATAGTCTTTCGAGCACAAGGGAAGCGACCAGGAACGGCTCATTTCGATACACGAGGAAGTATCGGTGTCGCGTTGCGTGGAATGTCTTTGTCACGGAACATTGCAAGTCACAAGACATTTCAAAAAAATCGATGAATTCCAGTGGACGTTGAATTTCCTTGGTACTTCAAATGTCAAGAAGATTCCAATCGAACAAAGGAATTACATTTGAAGTACCAAGGAAATTCAACGTCCACTGGAATTCATCGATTTTTTTGAAATGTCTTGTGACTTGCAATGTTCCGTGACAAAGACATTCCACGCAACGCGACACCGATACTTCCTCGTGTATCGAAATGAGCCGTTCCTGGTCGCTTCCCTTGTGCTCGAAAGACTATATTTCTATATTATTCATTGTACAGTGACGCGCCCGCGACATGTCAGATTCCGCACACATCCCAGAGTGCTTCCAAAGCACAACAAAGCTTATATTCCTCGTGGACGGTCATAATTGAAGGTATTATATTGGAATGATCAATGGCTAGCTTAATTACATCGTCAAGGAGGTTTAATGCCACCAAAGCTGTGGAGGTCATTCCATGGGCGTGTCAGGGGGCCTGCAAAATGCCTATGCTTGCCGTGAGTGGCTTTTCGTACCACTGCTTCCTCGTTTGCCTGCTTCCAGAGTGCTGTAATTGCTATGTTGGAAGGTCTGTCCCATCTGTCTTCAATGTCGGCGTGATCGACAAGTCGATTGATGTAATGATGGAGAGTTTCTCCGGCTGAAGTTGGGCCGCGCGGTAGTCCCCACATGGGGATTCCTGGTGGGGGGTCGTGTTTGGTTTGGTATTCCCTAATGGCTTGTTGGCGCTTGACGATGTGTGGATCGAACTCGAAGTGGCCCGTTGCCCAGTCGACCTTTGGGTTATACCTCCGAATCCATGGTATCCCAAGGATGGCGTCATCTCTTCCTAGATCGGCCACATAGAAGTTGGTGGGTAGTGAGTGTCCTCGGATGATCATGTTTGCTTCTATTCGGTGAGTGACTGTTCCAATGGTGTTGACACTGTCGTCGGCGTTGCGGAACCGGATTGGTCGAGGTAGTGGTGTTGTGGGGATATGGTATCTTTCGACGATTCTTCTGTTGATAATGGTTGCATCTGCTCTGGAGTCGAAGAGTGCACGGATCCCGACGACTTTGGGGCCACACTCCACGTAACCTGATAGCAGGTAAGCAAGTCTTCGTTGCTGTCCCAAGGTTACAAACGAGATGGTATAGTCCCAGGTCTCGGACGGTACTGGCGTCGAGTCAGACCGTCCGTTCAAAAATCCGTATCATAGTCCATTTCAATCGCGTTAAGTCCAATCTCCGGTTCTTCTTCGGCTTCGTTCGATGTTTCCTCCTCTTGGTCGACGGCCCGCGTCTTGGGATCTCCCTTGCGCTTGCTTGGGCAGTTCACTACTCGATGCCCCACCTCCCGACAGTAGAAGCATTTGTTCTGTTTCATGAGTTCGCGGCGCATCTTATCGTCAAGCCTTCCTCCCACGACCGCTTTGACTGCTGGTTCTGTGGCATGGGGTCGCTGGGAGTACTTCTGTGTCTGTCGTCCTTGTGCTCTGTCCATTTCTCGGTTGAGGAGGTAGGCTTTGTTGAGTTGCATCGCGGCCTCCATCCATTGATCCATGTTGGTGGGCTGCGGTATGATGAGGGCCATCTTGTCTCGTAAGAAGCCGGGGAGTTTGGATCGGTACCAGGCCACCTGGGCGGAGTCTTCAGTGATACCGCCTTTAATGAACAGACGGAGTATCTTGGCATTGAACCGATCCATAGGTTCCTTGGGGTCGTAGCGGAGGGATCCCAGCTGTACTGCAGCTGTCTGGGCAGGGTCTTGTTCTCCAAACACCAGTAGGAAGTCGTGTTTGAATTGTGCCCAAGTGCCAAAGCCATGGATTTCGCCCTGATCGTTGGTTCGTTGGGCCGCTTCCACCTTGGATTCTGCCCACCAACGTGCATCTCCTCGAAGGTAGGAGAGGGCTGTGACTACGCGAGATTCGTCTGTGGGGTAGTCTGCTGGTCGACTGCAGAATAGGAGGTATAGATCCGCGAGGAATTCGCTTGCTTTGTTCCTTTCGCCCATGAAGATGTCTGGCTCCTTGACTTTGCTCTTCGGGTTTCTTCCTTCGGCGTTCTGTGGGTTTCCTAGTGGTCCTGCTGCATTCCCTCCCTGGGGTCCTCCGCCACCTCCGCCGCCTTGTCCTCCACCGCCTGGTCCTCCGCCGCCTGGTCCTCCGCCGCCTGGTCCTCCGCCGCCTGGTCCTCCTCCGCCACCTCCGCCGCCTGGTCCTCCGCCGCCTGGTCCTCCGCCGCCACCTCCGCCGCCTGGTCCTCCGCCTGGTTCTTCGCCACCTGGTCCTTTGCCGCCCGGTTCTTCATGGTCTGTTTCCCAGCCTTCTCCTTGGTTGGTTACTGCTGACCTGAAGGCTCTAGCGCGGCTAACTCCTGGTCCCTGTGAGGCTGACATTGGGTTTGCGGGATACGATCCTTCGCTGTTGGGGGATTCTTTCTCCTTTTCACTTGGTGAAGGGGATGGTTTGTCGTATTCTGGTTCCTTCCTGCTTATCGAAGAGGATGGTCGTTCGAATTCTGGTTCTTTCCCTTTGTTTCCGGTGGCTACTGGCAGTAGCGACCCTGGCTGTCTTGTGACTGGGGATGTCTTGGGGTAAGTCTCTCTTGGTCCTGTGCTTACTGGGTCGTTCTTTTTGGGAACGGCGAGTGAGTGGCTTGGTTTCGAGGTGTTGGCTTTCTTAGTGAAACGATTAGGGCACGGTTGGTATTGGCAAAGCTTAATTCGGTGTCCTTCGTCCTCGTAGTTGTCTTTCCTTGTGTGAGTGTTGAAGTAGTGGAATAGGTTATAGCAGTTGAGGTCCGCGTCCGTCATAAACGTAAGTTGTTCTCCGTTCCTAGTGGTCTGGTCCGTGATACTGGGACGGTTGGGATGTGGCCCACTGGTTGACTAGGAAGCGGGCTGCCGCAATGTTTTGGAGAAGTGTGACGGTTGTTGCAAATGCCGGGTCGTAGGGGTGAGTTACTCCTACTAGCTGCTGAAGGTTGTGTGCGTGTATTTCAAGCCACTCAGGAAATGCGACGGCTTGTCCGGGGATGGGGTAAGGAATGTCGTGCCGAAGGATGCGAATAGCTTGGAGTAAGTGCCAGGCAGCGTCCCGAACGTGTTGGATTGCCAGGGGGTTAATGCGAGGGTTGGCCTGGTTTACTTCGTGAAGCTCTCTTGCGGCGTTGTGTCCGTTGATGACTGCTTGATAGAATGCCTCCCACGAATTGTCTGCTGGTGAAGGAGGGTCGGGAACAATCTCGTTTGAGTCTGGGGGAGATGGGGATTGTTCGTCGTCCGCAAGGAGTCCGGATGGGATGCGGTCCTCAGGGGGGTTCCAGAAGTTTTCCTCTTCTTCTGCAGTGTCGTTGAAAGCGGGTGTGCGTGAAGGGCGCGATGGGGTAGGTAGTTCTTCTGAAGAGCTATCTTCTTGAATTGGGAGATGTGAACGAGTGGCCAGGATGGGCGAGTTGTTTCGGGTTCGGAATAGGGCAGGTAACCTTCGAGTTACCCTCCTCAGGTATGGGGTCCTTGCACCGTTACGAGGTGAGGAATCCAGAGCTTCGATCTAATGTTAGGATAACGTTCACCGGTGGCTGTCGAGCGCACTGGTGAGGTTCAGAAGGCGTCAAGCCTGAGGATGTATAACAGAGTGTACGAGGTATGAACAGGAGATCGAAGCTGGGGCTCTACTGTGAGCCCCTAGGGTTTTATATACAGGTGGAGTCGAGTCATGCTCTGCATGAGTCATAGTTCAGGAAGAGTCACGACGAGTCATAATGAGTCCAGGGGAGTCCTATCGAGTCGCAACGAGTCATAGTGTCCAACGAGTCACTGGGAGTCATACTGAGTCGCAACGAGTCATATAGAGTCATAGTCCAGAAATAGGAGGAATTGTAACAGCCTCTCGGGGCACCTCCAATTCGGCCGTCTCTATTACGTGCCTGAATCCACCTAACCCAACCCAACCCAACCCAACCCGGCATTATAGCCCACTTGCAGTCCTGGCGACACTTTCCTCACTGCTCAACCTGCTTTTCACCCGCCCGTTATGGGAGACACATGCCTAACAGTGTGTCGCTCCTGCCGGTCTCTTTTTCGCGCATGTATTACATATCCCCTCACGACAGTCTCTTCTCATGTGCACCTCACGCGTACTATCCACCTTTGCACTCCCCAGTCCGAGTCCTTTTGGATCCCCTGGCAGCCATGATTACCTAGCTATTTTTGCAGTAGACTTGTACGAAGTGGCAACTTCGGCCGTGACCGGCCTCTATGCCACTATAATCAATGAATCCATCATCATCATCATCATCATCATCATCTCGCGCGTAGGCTTTGGCGTGGCTGAGAGAATTTTGGTGGGTTTCTATCACCTACACCAATCTGCCCCCCTCCTCCTCTCCTCTTCCCAACCTCACCCTCATACTATCTGACACCGGAAGGATCAACGTTGGACAATGGCAGTGGCTCCCCGGGGTGCGAATACTGCCAGTACAAACCCGTGACCCACCAGTCATCAATTTTAATGACTTCCTCGTGTAGTTCTAGATCGTATGGGGCTGCATTAAACTTCGCCGCAGCATATCCCACGGGAACTAACACAAAGAAAGGTAATAGACATGCGCACGGGAGGCTCCCGATAAGAATCCCCACGTGGCGAAAGCACAGACCTTCAACCGGGCCCTTTCTCGTATCCCTAGCGCCACACATATCTCGCAGACTATCATGGATACCCTGCCAGTAGAGACTGTCCAGCACATCTTCGAGCTCGCCTGCACCGATGGGGGCGCCACAGGCAATTCTCTCGTACTTGTCTCCAAGGAATTCCGCGCAGTCGCACGCAAGGCCCGCTTCCACTCCGTTTCCCTCACCGCAACCCAACATTCCCTCCGGGCATTCTCATCGCTGTACGAACGCGAATGCGACCCTGTTCAAGGAGACAAACCTCGTATTCGGCACTTGCTGCTGTCTTTCTCTCAAACTCTGGATGACACGGCTCGCTTGCCACCGTCCCATTCGACGAGGACTCCAACGGGTGCGTCCGGGATGCGCAAATTGCGGCTGTGGGGCACACTGAAGAAGGTGATCCGGAGCCGATCGTCTACGTCCTCGGGAAGTGTGGAGGGTACCTCAACTGCTGGGCGCACTGGCGGGGATCCGCCATGGGAATGTTTCTCCAGCATGGCCTGTTCATGCTTGTTCCCCGGGTACGCCCGCGCTGCGCAGTCAATATTCCGCCTCGCTGCACCCGATCTAGTGACTCTCGTCGTGCAAGGCGCCTCTACCATGTGTTGCCACCCACCTGCCTTCCCCATTATAAACGACGCACTCCCCTCTCTGCGCGAGGCCACATTCGTCAACGTAGACATCCGCACGCTGTTCAGCAAACAGCTCACCAGCGAGGTCGCCGAAACGCCTATCTTCCCTGCATTGACGCACCTGTCCCTCTCGCGGTCCGGGTTCTGGGGACCCGCCCCTGCACTCGAGTTCTGGCCTGCCGCCGCCCCGCATGTCACTCATCTGAGTGCCGCTGACGCAGAGGGATGGATCGCATCGCTGGCGTCTGCCATCGGGGTGCGACGCCCCAACACCGATGTCATTGCCTTTCATCCAAACTCGGAGTACGAGCCCCTCCCGCCGTCCTCAGACGAGCCGCCCCCCGAGCCGACGTACCCGAGCGTGCAGCACCTCTTGCTCCGACCTAGCATGGGGCCCGTGGGCGCATGCTGTGGCAATGCCTGGATGGGTCACGCCGCCCGGATGAGAGGGTTGGGGCAGATAGAACGGGACTGCCAGGAAAGAGGTGTCGAGGCTTTCGTGCTCATGCCGTCCAAGGACCCGACATTCCTCCATGACCGCTACAAGGTCGCTCGCAGAGAGTGGTTGGAACGCATAGAGGATGGGAGTGACGAGGCGGGATGCTGGCGTCACTTAGCCGTCCTCCGAGCGGGCGACCCCTGATGTTCTTCGCCCATCTACCACTCCTGTATAACTTCAACACCCCGAGGCGTGCCCGGTCAGTACAATGTCGTACTACTAAGACTTGTCTGTCACAAGTAGTAGCACAGCGCTATGCTTATATATTTTGCCCGTGTGCGTAGGGACTGTCACTAGACCAGGCGCATCAAGGGAAGATGGTAGTGTGAACCGGTCACGACTCAAGTCGATACCGCAGGCCTCATGGGCGACTAGATGATGGCTCAGCGCTCGTTATCAGGCCCGCTTTAGTATCGATAGCTGGGGGCAATGCACGCGCCGCTCTGCGTCTTAGCATTAACGGCCACTTCGTCAGTACCATCTACTCCGCACTCCATTCCCTACTAGTTCCCCCTCAATATCCTCCGCCAAATCATGGAGTCCCTTCCCGTAGAAACTGTTCAGCGAATCGTGCACTTCACATGCACCGACGGAGGAGCCACAGGCTGCGCTCTCTCGCTAGTGTCCAGGGATTTCCGCGCAATCGCGCGCACGACCCGATTCCACTCCGTAGCCCTGGCTGCAAGTCCGCGTCGCCTCCAGGCATTCGTCGATCTGTACGAGCGTGAATGTGACCCTGTGTTGGGGGTCAAGCCCCTTATCCGGCACCTCCATCTGACGTTCCCCCATACCCCCGACTCAGCATCCATACGGCGCCGTAGGAAAATGAGCTCGAAGCCAAACCTCCGGACCCGATCTCTCTCGCCGTCACGCCCAAGTCCCTCACATTCCATATCCGTGATCGCTGACTCGGATCGTCCACCCGTTGAAAGCTCTACCAGTGGCGTGCTCTACCCAACCAAATCCCCAGAGTACCGCCACGCTGCGGAGACGCTATTTCGCCTTGTCACATCCGACCTTATCACCCTTGTCGTCCAGTGCGGATTCACCGCGGGCAGCAGTATTGACCTGCGAGCCATCCAAAGCCCGTTTCCCTCCTTGCGCGAGGCGACGTTCGTTGGGATATACGACGTAGAAACGCTCTTCAGCACGCAGCTCATTCATAAGCGGATCGGGGTCCCGATCTTTCCAGCATTGACACATCTGTCCCTTGGTCCGACTGGGTCACTAGACCGACACTCCTGCCACGGGATCGACTTGTTCTGGTCCTACGCCGCGCCACGGGTAACCCATCTTAGCGTCTCCGAGGCAGAGAACTATGCAGAAGCTCTGGTCCGTGCTGTCGGGGTCGGCATGCGCGAGGACCTCGAGCACCAGCTGGCTTTGCTCACTGGCAATGGCCCGCCATGGAACGATCCGATATCTAGACTCCACGCTCCCCGTGTACCGAGCTATCCAAGTGTGCGGCAACTCTTGGTGCAGCCCAGCGCGGTCCCCGCTAGCACCGCTTCGCCACCAGCCCATTGGAGGTACGAGGTGCGTGTCACGAGGCTGAGGTATCTCAGAGAGGGCTGCGAGGATATTGGCGTTGAAGTCGTGATGCTTCCGGCGCCCAAAGACTCTCAGAACCTATTCGACCATTACGCCCTAGTCCGTAGTGGATGGCTTGCGCGTGTACAGGACGATAGCGATGATGTAGGATGCTGGGGTCAATTCTCTACTCTCAGTGACGGACGTGGGTAATTATGTAGCTTCGGTATGTTTTTGATACGTACTATGAGGTGACGCTCTTTTTGGATGCTATGTATCATATATTGTATTTAAAATGTATCCTCCAATCTGTATGGACCTCCAAGCTGTAAGACCTGCATATATGCGAAAGCTGGCCCCGCTTCCAGGAGGCAGGTACCGTTCATAAGATTACTTTCAGAACGCGGGGTAGCGATCACGTGTCGGGAGTCGTGACTCGGTGCTAGAGCTCTGCAAAATGCGGGGTCGGTCCTTCTTCTGCCAGTGCCACCGCGACCATCCACTCTTTCTTCCGCATCCACCGCCATGGCCAGCCTCATCTTCAGTGCAGGACGCGCACGCTTTGTCTCTGCCACCAGGGTGACACTGAAGCCTCGCTGCTTTTCCTCGTCAATCCGGAGGCAGGATGGGGAGAACGCGCCCAAGCCTCCTAAGCCCATAGATGACTCTACCTCAGCTTTGGACTACAAGCGTACTTTGCGGCATCGCCCCCCTCCGCTGCCCTCTATGGATTTGCCGCGGTCGCGCTCCGCAGAGGAAGCAGTCACGAATATCCTCTACAACACCCCGCCGCCGAGTCTACAACCATTCAAGAAGTGCGCATTTTCCTTGCTCGATATAATCAATTACTTTTCTCACGCGCATCCGGCTTATGTGCCCAGACATGTCCTCAACTGCCTCGTGCAGAACGAGCCCGGTGTGTTATCGCGCGTCTCTGGAATTCTGGCTGGCCGCGGCTTCAACATCGACTCGCTGGTCGTGTGCCGCACCGAGATACGCGACCTCAGTCGTATGTGTATCGTCCTTAGCGGGCAGGATGGTGTCGTGGAACAAGCCCGCAGGCAACTTGAGGACCTGGTATGTGTCTTTCACCACACCTCGCATCCCCCCTCATCGTGACACCCGTGTAGGTTCCCGTGTGGGCCGTGCTCGACTATACCGACACGCACTGCATCGAGCGCGAGCTCCTCCTCGCAAAGGTCTCCATCCTCGGCCCCGAGTATGTAGAGGAGCAGCTCCTCGGCGGGCCCACGCACGAGCCCCGCCGCCACCACACCACGTTACCCACCGCGGACCCGAAGCTCGAGCGTGAGGCGGCACTCGTGCAGCTCTTCGAGCACTCCGCCGACGGGGAGGGCGCATCTGCACCCCCCGCGCCGTTGACGCCAATTCAGACCCTGCGTCTGAAGAGCGACAATCTGCACGCGGTCCAAGTGCTGTCTGCCCAGTTTGGCGGCCGGATTGTGGACGTGAGCGAGCACAGCGTGATCGTGGAGATGTGCGGGAAGACGAAGCGCGTGGAGGCGTTCCTCACGCTCCTGAAGCCGTTTGGCCTGCTCGAGTCTGCGCGAACCGGTACGTGTGTGCATCTCAGGCCTGAAGTTGGGAGGCTGACGACGAATAGGTCTCATGGTCATGCCGCGCACGCCGATTCGGAACTCGGAGGAGCTGGACGAGTCGGAGGAGGGCGCGGCTGTCGATGCCAGCCTCCTTCCCCCTGGCTAAGCATTCGGACTTCGCTTCCACATACAAAAGTACTGCACGGATCTATGTTAACGGCGTAGGGTTGTTATCGCGTTGTCTGGCTCTCCTGTTCTTCGATTTTGGTTGTTCAAAGAACTCCAGTGCATTCTATATCTTCGCCGGAGAGCAAGCAGAGCACAAACGGGTATGCTATTCAGAACAAGTACATCCTCGTCAAGTGGCGACGACCTTCTGCTGAGCGTTCGCGAGCACCGTACGCGCAAGCCGCACATACTCTGCGGCAGCGCCGGGGTTTCGGCCCTCCGCCTCTGCCACTTTCTCCCAGTGTGTGACATCCCCGTCGACGAGGGTCCACGCCTCGTCTTCGGAGTGCTCCTCCACCCACCGCACGTACTCTGCCTCCGCCCATCCGTGCAGCGCATGTGGGAGCGTGATAGGGGAGCGCACGAGTATATGGTGTAGCACGATGAGCGGCGGGAGACCCGCTGTGTGTCTCGGGGAGGCGAGCGTGGCGTTGTCGAGGAAGAGCAGCTGCCTGTATTCAAATCGCGATCGTCAGCCGCTGCATTCTGCTCGCATGACAAGAGGGAAAGGACGCACCGCATGCCGCGCAGTGCGCGGTAGTCGTCCCCAACGGCGTCCCAATCCGCGCCGCGCTTGCTCTGCTGCGCCTTGTCCGCCATGAACGCGCTGAGGCCGAACTCGAGCTCGGTCATGTCGCTCGTGAGCTGCAGCTTTCCGCTCTCCCCGAGCGGCTTCGCGATCGACGCGTGCAGCACGAACGTCTTGATCACGAAACGGACGATCGAGAGTACCCTGTCGGCCGATCGATCAGCCATGCGATACTACAGCTCGGGAGCGCGAGGGGGGCAGCTTACCACTGGCGGCTGACCTCAGGCACGGTGTACAGCGCGAGCACCTCGTTCTTGACAAACGCGAGCTTCTCGACCAGATCTTTCATGTAAGGGCTTGGACCGCCGCCCATTGCTGTGAGCGGATCGACGCTATCACTGAAATCCATGCGATGCAGCTTGGAGATGACCGCGCCGAGCTCGCGGCGGATGGCGGCAAGCAGGGGGTTGACTACGCGTTCGAACGTGTCGTGCAGCTTCTGGAAATGGCGGAGATGCGCAGCATCAGCGTACGGGCTCTTTCGAAAAGGCGGCCGTTGTGAAGCGTACTGTTGTGGCCGGGAGCAGAATGGCGATAACCCCTTCGGGATACTCTTCGCGGAGTTTGTCCAAGCGTACCCAGGCGTGGTAGACGCATGTCGCGAGGGATGCGTTGAGGAGCAGCTGAGGCGACGCGACTGGTCCGAGGAGACTCGTCGCAGCGCGATCTCTCGAGATCTGCCGACACCCACTAAATCAATCGCTCGATCTCGTCCCTGTCCTAGGCTGTGACGCTCACCAGATTATCGCCGCGGGCGAGCATTAGCTCGAGGCTCGACACTGCATAGCGTGCGACGGATTGCACCAAAAGCGGGTCGAACTTTGCTGAGTCAAGCTCGTTCGCGACGGCGCGCGCGACGTTGATGCCTTCGGACATGCCGGGTGGGGCGCGCGCCCCGCCTGCAAAAGCTTGACCAACAGCCTCATTCAACCGATTTGATGATCGAGAAAGGTACAGCGACTCGAAGTTCGAGAGTGCGCGGAGGATGAGGATCGTTTCCGGGCTAAAATGAAATATTAGGGGGATCACGAGGGAGGAGCGCTGAAACAGACCTTTGTTGGGCCTGCGTGTACACCGTGTCTGTATGGACAGCAATTTTGGTAAAAAATGAATGAAACAAGCGGAGTAGCCTAGGATATCCGGTGCTCAGGGTTTGCTGTAAGAAGCTGGAACCTGTAAAGAAACGTTAGCAGTACACCCATGCACAGCTACGTGCGTTGACGGACCCTTCGCGGCATCGCGTGCATTCTTCTCCAGCGAACGCCCCAACGAAGCCCAAAACGTCGTGCTTGGTTTGTTCTCCAGAACCTGTACAAGGGTATTTGATTATGTTGTTATACACTCGTACCTTGCCAAATTTACCTTCATTGCCTCGTCGAGAAAGACCACGTCAGTTACCGGGTCGCGCTTGACCTTGAGCACCTTCTCAAGCGTGTACACCTTGATGCAGCAGTCGGCCATCTCTTCGATCAAACTCTCAAGACTGCCCCACAACGCGGCAGTCCACTGCGGGGCGGTCACGCTGGTGGGTTCGGTCCGCACGCGGGACTTGTACAGCAGACCCTGCCCAATGGACGCGGTATCTGCGCGGACCGAGCTGTCAGCGCACCGTGTGCATTATGATAGGACATATGACTGACCCTTTGCCATGATGTCTTTCGATATCCGCGTCAAATCGAAAGCCGATCGAATGCGTCCTTCGACTGCCTCGGACAGATCGCTGACTAAATTTTGTACGAGATCGGGGAGCACGCGGAGATTATGTGCAGTCTGAAGTGAGCTGGCTAGCATAGACTGGTTCTATGGGGCGCTCAGTGCATTGGTGTCTGTCGCCGTGAATCACAGCTCCGACTACTTACAAGCGTCGCGAGACCGGTGAAGACCATTGTTTCCATGTCCGTGGTGACTTTAGCGCGTGCAGCATCAATGAACGGCAGGTGAACGGCTACAGCTCGGATAGAACTGAGCGGAACGCGGTCCCCGGTGTCGGCCCTGCCATTCTCATGCTCGTCGTGAGCAGTACCCGTGACTGGGGCCTCGTTTGCAGCGTCTAACAGCGCAGCTGCGCCGTATTGAATGTGTAAGCATAAATAATGGGGGAATATGAAAAAGGAAGAACACCGACTCAGCTCAGCAATCGTCAGCGCCGCCTTCGCGATGGCGCGCTCCTTCTCGTCTTCGCTGTCCAGCGCCACCGGTGTCTCTGCCCGCGCACCAGAACCAGATGCCGCAGCTGCAGCGCCATTCGAGGGTGGCTTCGGTTTGACACCGTTGGCCCCATCGGTATCGGATGCGTCGGCTTTGTTCATCTCGACGAGCTGTAACTCGAGCCGGCGGGCGAGTATGACGAACCGGGACGTGCGCCGGAGAATATCCGACGCCTGTTGCAGGCGCTCGAGCTTGGACACATGCCTCTGCAGGGACTGATATGGCACTCGGATTTTTGAGCGCAGTCTGTGGGAGGGATGCTGTGAGCGTTGGTTTGAAGAAGGCGTGCGTTGTGGGAAACAGAACAGGTGTGTGCTGAACGTTGGCGCCACCGAATATCACGCGGCCCCCATACATCCCAACTTACCAGACCCAGTGAGACGATTGCTGCACGAGGCAACGATTACATACGAAGAGCATATGCGCCGCTAGCTATAGGCCATTCACGCCCGCGCCAGGGTAGTCCATATGAAATATCTGCGGACAAAATGCGCCCTCGCCGACGCACAGTTGCCCTCAACATATCAGCTGGTCAACTTGTACATCTCGCTCTGGCTGTAGGGTCTATCGCCTGGCGCAGCGCGGACGAACTTCGGAGAGCAAAGAAGGCCAGAAGGTCCATCCAAACTAGTGGGGGACGAATGGCACGTAGGAGCACGCCACACTCACTTCTCGAGAGAAGAGTCGAGTTCGTTCAGCCCGGTGCGGACGGAGCCGAGTGAGCCTTGGAGGTCTGAGACCCCAGCAGCCTGTACGAGGAGGTCCTCATGGTGCGTTGTGACCTAGGCCGGGGACGCCATCAGGATCCCATCACACCCTAGGGGGAAACGAGTGCGCGTACCACGTTCTTTAACTGCTTCTCAACATCGTCCAAGCTGAAGGTCAGCTTGGAAATTGATACAGAGACATCCTCGCTGGCTGGGGCGAGGCCTGCGGCCTTTGTAGGTTTCGATTTGCCTGGCTGTGGAGGGTAAGGCTCCCCCGCTAGGATGGCGTTTGCGTAATCATTCGGGTCAAAGTCGGGATGGGCGAAAACGGCATAGTCTGCTGAATTGTGAGCCAGAAGGTAAAGCAAGACTCGTGCGAGACCGACCAGACATTCGAACAACGCATGTGTCTAGGCCGTGGAGAAAGGAAGAGAGGACAACCGAAGCCAGAACGAAGCAGCATCGACGTTAGGCGCCAGGTGTTGGTACTGAGGCGCCCATAATAGCGCGTACTTAGATCTCGATCGGGGGTGAGTACCTCAGTTCTGTCACGTTTCTTCTCGCATTCAGCACAATTGAACTCTTTCTTTCTCTTGACCACCTCGTGCCAAACCTTCTGCTAGCTGCGTGCTCTTGCGTGTGCGCCGTCTTGGTTTCTGATGGGCTCTGGGTTTGTCTTGTCAAGAGGCTGGGTATCTACCTGTAAATCTCCCGGCAGTCGTGCAGTTTGAGGCTTGTTCATGTCAGTCCGAGCAGGTATCTTCTTGTTTTCTGGCCCAGCTACAATTGCCCCCGTGTATGAGTCTTCGTGTTCTTCTTGTGCCCCAAGCTTCTCTCCAGCCTGCCCGCATACACGAACAAGGGTTCGGTCATGGCCGGCGCAACGGTTGAACAAACTAACGGCCAAGACCGTGACGTCACGGGGTCGTATAAGATGGTCCGTTGCGGCTGGCAGATGACTGTTCAGAATCACTAGTCCCTCTGTGGCGACCACCCAGCAAGCGAGCCCGCCTCACCACTGCCTCGTTCTCACACTCGCCAGCATCTGCAACTTGCTTTTGACTCTCATCTGTCTTACCTGTCGCGTTTCCCGAGATGGCTTACAACTATTATCAGTCAAATATGCCTGGCTGGGGCACTTCGCAGGTGCGATCTTTGTCTAATCGTCCGCGCAGGACACACCTTGAGGCGTCCGTGCAGTTCCAGTTCGGTGCTCCGCCTCAGCCGCCTTTCCAGCCACAACCATCATGTACGTTCTTCAGTCGTTCCTTTCTTCTCAACATCGTTCACCATCCGCCACAGGGAGGGGATACGACTTCTATAACGCCCACGCCGTCAACCCTGACCCGTAAGTTGCCTTGACTTTCGATCGTACCTCGCACACTCACACTGCAGTTGTCCCATTCTCTTCTCAGGTCACTCTACGACTCAATTATGACGCGATTGAGAGATATCCTGGGGATGGGTCCCGGCCACCACGAAGCCAGACATTGGCATCGTAAGATATACAGCGGGATGGTGAGTCATCTCCAGTTTTTCACCGTCGTGCACTGGCCTCAGCGTCTTTGCTCCCTAGGTCCCGCTCACACAACTCCTTCCTGCCGACATCGGTGCCGCTGCTGCCTACGAAGCGTACCGAACCTGGAAGCATAACTCCTTCCTATACGAACCCTTGAGTGCGGATCGCGAACGACAGAGGGAAGGTCTGATTGGCATGGCAATCGCAGAAAGTACGTGCTTCCCTTTCTTCCCCAGCGCTTGGTCGTTCGCCGGGCACGGAGCGCCCATGTGGCGGCGCTTGACTGGGCAATTTGGCGAGCACAAGCGACATGCCCCTTCAACCTACACCTCAATGCGACAAATTTGGGGACACGTATACCTGTAGTGTACACGAAATGCAGAACAATGTGGTATTGAGGCTGAGCAGAACATCACGCGCACTTTGCAGCTCGGTCTGCTATATCTAATGTCGGAGGCAGTCTTGACCGCCAGGGCTGTACCGGGCGGGCTTCGTGCTTTTGCCTGGGATTCATTCAGTTTTGAGGATGGATAACTTATGAGACCTTTGCAGCGCAACGACTGTGGCAATATTCCGGACGAGGTCTTGACACGTACGGCCTGAGAGCGGCTTGCGAGGCTTCGGCCTCCGCTGCCAACGCCCTAGCGGACAGGGTGCGTTGTTTCAATTTTTTGGCTACCGCTGTCCCCAATATCTTATATGCGTCTCCCAGCTTATCAACAGTGGTGGTGGCATGGCGGGCAGCTATTCTCCCTCGTACAGCGGCTCTACCAGTGACGCGTATGCTTACGACGAAGGGTACCGTGGCCGCCGCAGCCGTCACAACTCCTTCAACGCCCCGACCGTGGTCCGCGTTGGAGCCCCAGGCTACGGTGAACAGCTCATCCCTCCGTACGGTGCAGGCGCATCGCCTATGCCCGTGCCTGGTGCTGCGACCTCCTACGTCCCGGGGATGGCGGGATCGTACGGCGCTGTCCCAGGCATGGCAGGTTCTTATGGTGCCCCGGGCGCCTACGGTGCTACCCCAGGCTATGCTGGTTCTTCGTATGCGTACGGCGGCGCCTCGCCCATTCCCTACCGCGGGGCCTCACCCAACCCCTACGGAGTGAACGCCACGCCATATGGTGGTGGCGCGTACCCGCCTACCATGGGCGGATATCCCGCCGCAGGATACGGCGCTGGACAATACGGAGCGGGGTACGCTGGCGGCGGTGTCTTGCTCCCGGATGGGCAGACAGCACCCCCTGGATCGACCGTCATTATTACCAAGCACCGCTCCCGGCGGGACTCCAGTGCATCGAGCGGACGCCACTACCACCATCATCACCGTCACAGGTCGGCCAGTCACAGCCGTTACGACGATTACGACCGCGACAGGTACGGCTACGCGGGCAGATACTGAGTGATGACAGCCCAATGGGGCCCACGGAGACGGAGGGAGATACCTGTGACTGTGGATGTGGGTGAGGAAGGCTGGAAGTCTGAGGTTGCAATGCCGCGATCGCGATAGGTTGCGCCCTGCGCCATCTGTCGGTGAGTCTGGAGTTCTGTCTGTCCAGTATCTATGGTGCGTGTTGGCCGAATGCTCGAGCAGTGTACGCGTATCAGGTGCCCCGTGTGTGTGTGTGTTAGTCGTCGGTGTTTTTCTGTACGTTCTGATACCCCAGCCTAGGCCAGTCTTGGTGTGTATGGTTGGCAATAATAGACAGGTAACTTATGTGAAAGCCGGGCTTCGCAACGCCTGATTACGGATGCAGACGCAGTTCGAACGTCTTCCTGCGGGGAGGTCGCGAGCAGTGCGGCTTCGGGTAGGGAACTTGTACGTATCACGCCCCTCCGCTCGCTATCTCGCCGAGACCCGTGTGCCCGCCAACTGCTTCCATCCCCAGACCAGCCTGCACGGCGTTTGGCAATGGCCACCACGGGCGCGGTGTCGTGCGCGCGCCCTCCGTCGACCCGAATCGTGCGTCGCGAGCCGTCGCAGGCCTGCTTGCACACGCTCCGCGCATGCCGGAAGCGCAGGGCAGTGCCACCGGACAGCATTTCAGCTGGCTGGCGCGCGCGGGGGCGGGTGTGTCGGTTAGCCGCTGCGGATCACCCCGCCTCCTGGACTCGAGTGCCTTCCTTCCCCCCGGACGCCAGCCCAGACTTGTAATATCGGCGACCTTGTGGGTCTTCTCCCCAAAATTACGCACCGTCGGCTGCTTGCGGGTGCCCGAGGGGCAGCGTGCTACGCGCGTGCCGGCGGGGCGCTTCCGCAGCTTCGCAATGCGCACGATCGCTGATACTCAGCTTCTCGGCGGGACTAACGGGAGAGGGTCGATGTGATCAAAGGCGGACATCGGAGATGCGCTTTAAGCTTCTGTGACTTCCCAGGCCTGATAAAAATTGCCCGCACGCGTCGAGCGTGATCAGGGTGTATCAGGCGACATTGACCAGGCAATCGGGCAAACAAAGGACGTGAAACGACGCGCGCGCGTTGAAAACGGCGGGATGATGGGGTAGTGACACTGATAGTATATGAGTATCTACATGCATACACAAAGGTACAATACAACAGCCTCGCTACCGCGCATTGGCGGTGCGGGCGGATTAGGTTGGCGGTAAAACTAGGGGTAGATGCGGAGAACAGGAACAGGGGGAGATGAGATAGCGCACATCTAGTAGTTCGTTTAGCGCAACCGGCAGGAAGATATGACATGGACAGGGGGCAGGGCACCACTGAGACCATGCAGCGAATATGATCTCGTCGCCATCGCTGTGGGGCCCGTCTCGAAACAAGTCCGAGGATCAGGCTTTGGGGACGCGGCGGGGCATGGAGGGATGCCAGGGCCCAGGGGTGACGATGTCCTCCACTCGGATTCACCGACGCACATGTGCGTCAAGGCGGCGGTAACACTGTGCCCGAACGAAGGGGCTCCGAGCGGAATCAGCAGAGCGCAGCCGGGTGTCCCCATGGCATGCAGCTGCTGCTCGTGTTGGCGGGGGTGTTCGGCGAGGGTGTTACGAAGGGGGACGTGGAGATTGTGCGGTTCAAGTGTCCAATGCTTTGAAGTGTCGCCTGGATAACGCGTGCGACCTCAGGGTCCAGGATATGTGCCAACGGCGAGCTCATGGAGTCGTCTGAGATGCCGAGCTCGGCTGCAATGCGTATGGCGGTCTGTGTAAAAGGCGTTTAGAAGTCAGATAGTCAAGGCGGCCGCCTAGATCGTGGCCAGGGAAGGCGAGAGAGAACGTACTCGGGCGTATGTAATGAACACCACGTGCCTGCCGCGTTTGTATTCTGCCCACGCGAGAATGATGAGGGCATGAACGGCGTCCAGCGGTACCCCCGAACTATTTTGGGGCATGAGGTTCTATTCGTTCAATGAGTGCCCGACAAGCAACGTCAACGGAGGCGAGGCGTACCTTCGCCATCTGACAGTAGACATTCGCAGCGTTCGCCGGCCCAATCTGCTGGATTTCTGGCACGGTGCTAAACCTAGAACGTGGGATCCTACCCATTCAGTTGAAGGCCGGGGGCGTGAATGAACGGGAGCGGACCTAGCTGCGGAGGCCGCAATGCTGTTGGCCAGTAGCGGGGAGAGCCTGCGCCGGAAGAACTGGTCACAGACGTTCTCCGGGGTGAGGAAAGGATAGGCCGCGCCGAACTTGTCGAAGAAGACGGGGACAAAGTCCATCATGAGATTGGGATGTGGCTGGGTCGGGTCGCTGAGATCGAAGAGGCCGGACGTGGAGGGCGATGATTCGGGTGAGCAAAAAAGGGGTGGCGTCGCCGGCGTCGGTATCCGACTCCCAAGGTGCGGGACATGACTCTGTTGCGCCCACGTCGATGCTTGCGGGGGATCATGCCTGGGGGATCCGCGCCGACATGAGCCGCCGCGCAGTCAACAGAAGCCTCACATAGACGCACCAGCTCAACGGCAGCACAGCCTGCGCGCCCATCCCACCGGAGAATGCCTGAGATCTATCGAGGTCGACGCCGTTCATGTCCATAAACGGGTAGTGTGCGGATGGGTGTGAAGTATTTGGCGGGGCTGCGGCAGGAAAGCCACGGTCAGGGGTAGAGTAGCTGGAGGACGAGTTTATGGCGGATAGTTGGGCGGCGCTAGGGTCGCCACTAGTCGAGGCTTCACAGACAACGGAGGTGGCACCCGACAGCATACGTGTCCTCTCGGCGAAGTACTGCTCGCGGTCGCGGAAGAGACATGGTAGATGAGCGGCAGAACAAGCCTCGCATTTGCCGGCGGTCGGGTGTTGGACGCATTTGATCTTTTTGACGCGACTAGCCCCATAATAAACCCCCGTAGTCAATGAATGTAGAAGGCAAGCAAACCCACCAGTGGTCGCAGGAGGTGACGAGCCGCGGCCGCTTCTTGTTCTGGCGGGCATACTGGGGGACCTCAATGACGAACTCGATGCCGGACATTATGATGGTGAGGAGGGATTTACGCGCAGGTGTGTAGAGCATCGGGCCTGAGAGGGAGGTGTCTTTATACAGTCGCGTACCGACCATAAGGCTTCGCATGTTCAGCGCCACCTACTAATCAAGATCATACTCGTGCGGAAAGCGCCGCGAAGAACCGGAGCCCATCGAAGCAGAGCGTCAGCAGTCGTGAAACGCTTAGGACCTGGGCGACTAGGCCTGCGACTGCGCCAACGTTCGAGCGCCGGGCGGCCTTCACCATCGCCAATTGCTGTGCTCGTCAAGTACACGCAAAAGCGCGATCTGCACGCTCGGTTCCTGACCAAATGCTTCGTAGACATCAAAGAGGCTGATCATGCGTCGGGCATCGCCCGCGGCGCCGGCTCCGCGCGAGGCTGTCAGACTGCGGCCTCTGAAGCAGGAAACTCTTGTTGGCGCAGCGGTGCAGTGAGAGACCTTGTAAGACGCTTCGCCACCGATGTGTAGGATCTAAACGCCGCGAGTGCGGGGGAGGAGGCAGGCGGTCCGCGACGAAACCTATCGCGAGATCAAATGAGAAATTGCGCATATCCAACAAAAGAAATAGCGGCGCAACCTGGCATTTCGAGGATAAAATTCGCACAGTCTCTGAGTAAGACCCATTGTATGGCGGAAGGACAGGGAACGTGGCCATGTGCCGGCAGATGCAAACTTGGCGAAGGAGACCGTCCGTATGCGTCGGCGGACAAAGTCGAGCGACGGCGCCTACCAGCCTCCTGCCAAATGGGGCGAGAGAAGCGTTCAGTAGTACATAAGCCCCCGATCCGATCTGAGATAGCTGCCAGCACGATCTGTGCCGACCTCCGCGACCTGGAACGTGACTTTCGCACTACGCACCCATTCCCCATGCCCCGCTCTGCGCACACATGTTGAGCTCACGACAGCACTCGGAGGATGGCGCACACTTAGGCTCGTCAAGACACTCGTCCGACAGCCAGAGGGAGGCCAGTGCGCTCGCACATTCTGTTCACCTTGCATCGCTCGCGGAGAAGAAACGGCTATGGTGGACGAACGCAATAGTCAATCTCCTCTTCATAGCTTCTTGGTGCGATTGCACGCTCGTTGGACCCATACGTCCATCCGGCTTAACCATATACGTCCAGGTTCTTCTTCGCCACAATGATTTCCGTGTACAACAAGTGGATGTTCTCCCCCGACCATTACGGCTTTCCGTCTCCGCTTTTTGTCACTACCATCCACATGTGGGTGCAGTTCGTGCTCGCCGCACTCTTGCGGTACACCATGCCAGGGCGTTTTCGGCCCGAGAAGCGTCCGAGCCGTAAGGATTACATGTAAGTCACATGCCTCTATTATAATAGACTGTAGCAGCGACGATGAGCGACTGCGCTGTGCCGTCGTCGCATGTCTATATTGGCTGCTTTGAGCAACGCACGCGTTCACGCACCATAGGGCGAAATGTCCTATGGTGCGTACGTGGAATGACGTCGAACAGAGACCAAGGATGCAAGCCCAACCTTTGCTCACCTCAACCACAGACGCAAAGCAGTGCCCACAGGCATTACTACCGGGCTAGATATTGGCCTGTCTAATCTCTCTCTCAAACTAATCACGCTATCTTTCTACAGTGAGTCGAGAACACCATCCTTCACGGTCCCGGACTGACTATCCGCTCAGCGATGTGCAAGTCGTCTTCGCTTGTCTTCGTCCTCTTATTCGCCTTTCTCCTCCGCCTCGAGACATTCTCGTTTCGACTCGTCGGCGTCATTTTCCTCATCTGTGTCGGCGTTCTCCTGATGGTCGCAACGGAGACGCACTTCATCCTCGTAGGATTCGTGCTCGTCACTAGCGCAAGTGCCCTAGGTGGTCTGCGGTGGAGTCTCACACAGCTCCTGCTAAGAAGCAAGAACATTGGGCTGGACAATCCCGCTGCAACTCTGTTTTGGCTGGCGCCCATTATGGGCATTTCTCTCGGCATCACGTCTGCCTTCGTAGACAGCTGGAGCGCGGTATTCCACAGTCGCTTCTTTGCAACGCCGGAAGAGACGTTGAAGACGCTCTTTTTCTTGTTCTGCCCTGGTGTCTTGGCATTCTGCATGGTCCTCAGCGAGTTCTAGTACGTCAACAATTCCGTACGTGTCATCTCAGCGTCCGATAACGCTCCCGACAGTATTATCCAGCGCGCTGGCGTCGTCCCCATGTCCATTGCTGGGATTGCGAAAGAAGTTACCACCATCATCTGCGCAGCGTGGCTGTTCGGGGATGAGTTGACGCCGCTGAACATCACTGGAGTCGCTGTCACAGCCTGCGGTAAGGAAGCGCTTCCCCTTGTGGTTCACGAGCCACTATTGACGTCAATTCTGCTATAGGTATCGGCCTTTACACTTATCACAAATATCGACGGTCAATGGACAAGAACGTCGCACTGGATCCGCATGGGAACCTGCTTCCAGAGGACGAAATCCCTAATAGTGATATCGCGCTCGAAGGGGGCTATGCCAGCGAGAGACAGCGTCTCACAGAAGACGTCGACGAACCGCTAGGAGAAGAGGAAGAGCCCGCGCATCAGAATGTGAGTACCGTCACGACCACGCTTGCTTTCAGCCCTGATCGATGCACAACAGTACCCTGATGAGCGGCAGGCGGAGCGGGCGTTGTTATTCACCGTGGAAGATGAGGACGAGGACGAGGCCGAGACGCCCGCGACAGCGCTGCGGCAGGAACCCTTGCCGCGGTACTCGGCGGATGGCTCAGATGCGTTGCATCACGTATGGGACGATGGGAATCGTCGGCACATATAAGGATGTTTGCTGCATCAGCATGGGGTGTATGCGAGATGAGCGGAAATTGGGACGCTCGTTCACATAATTTATCAGTTCCAGATAGACGGTGAAATAGGATAACGCACGATGGGTTCCACCTTGGTGATATTCAAATACCATCGAGGGGGTGTGCCGAAGACAAAAGATGATTGCCGCTGCCAGTCATATGTGAGCACCGTACGGAAGCACAGGGTTGTCATCGCTTTCAGTGTATATGTGTACAAAGAGATGCCACACGGACGCAGGAGGCCACTGAAGGTGTCCCCTCATTCGGGCGAAGTATATGAAATACAGGGCATCGGAATGCCGCCCGAACAGCTTCCATAGCACGCCAATTCTAGGAACCATTCGTGAGGGGCATGTTGTGAGTCTCTGAAACTGCAGATGGTGGCTCCGAAGTGGCCGCCCCCGCGGTTTGGATACGACTGGGATCTCGCCTGTGACTCGTTGTAAGCAAAGCACACTAACACGACACGTCAACATTACCATGTTCGCCAGTGATCGAACTGCTTCTGGTTGAGGTATTCCCGCCATTCGTCTTTGCCGATTTCTGTCCGGAACTGCGCGTGCTGGAGGAGCTCTAGATGGTGAAGCGCATGTGGGTACCTGGGTATTATGAACCCGACTTAGACTCAAGGGACTGGAAACGAGGAGAAATTACAAACAAGATAAAGCGCGCATAGTCTTTTTCCTTCCAATACAAAAGGTATTTGAGGAAGTTCACGAACGCAGGCTGATTCAGCACCCCCTGTTGAGCCAAGGAATGGAGGTAGAACGGGTTCGCCAGGGACTGCACAAACTCGAGCTCCAGCTCGAACCGCGCACGGTTGGCAGTGCGAAGGTCCTGGTTGGGCTCTGCTTGAGACATGTCAGCGCCACGTGCGCGAGGGCGTGTTTCGCCAAGATGGTCGTCAGAGGAAGGCGGTTGTTTGGATCAGAGGCTGTTGCCAAACAAACGACCCGATTGGGATGAGGCCCCGCAGAAAACCCCACGTGACTGGCGCGACGCGTCAGACCGTGGCGTCGTCCGCGTTCGGCCACAATCGCTTCGTGTCTCTCACCACCACACCTTCCACCGTTTCATAATAACGAACAAATGTCTGGCGATGATGATTCTGGCGGTTGGCAGCTCACTGAATCGGACCCCGGGGTCTTTACGTGCGCATGAACCCTCAACATTCCAAATGTATCTGAGTTAACGAACGTTGCAGGGAATTGCTGAAGACCTTGGGTGTTCCACTCGTGGTCGACGACTTGTACTCGCTGGACCCGGAATCTTTGGCGCAGCTCCAGCCTCTCCACGCGCTCATTTTTCTGTTCAAGTGGGTCGCAAGTGAGTCTGGCACGGCTTCGACCACGGGGCGGTACGACCCCGAGTTCCCGGGATTCTTTGCGCATCAGGTCGTTAACAACGCTTGCGCGACGCTCGCCGTCATGAACGCGATTGGAAACATCCCCGGATTGAAGATGGGGCCGCAGCTAGAGGAGCTTCTCAGTTTTACTGCCGGAATGGACCCTCAGACTAGTGGCATGGCGATCACAAGTTCGGACTGGTTGCGCGAGGCACACAACGCGCTATCTCCACCATCAGCCATCTCACTTGAGGGATTGGACCTACCAAAGACAGCGGAAGACGCGTATCACTTCATTGTGTATCTCCCCTACGCTGGCTCAGTGTACGAGCTAGACGGTCTCAAGCAGGCGCCGGTAAACCACGGCACGTTTGCTGAAAGCGGGGAGGGATGGGTCGCCAAGGCCAGGTATTATAAATTCTCCCCCAAATAGACAGTACACATTAAATCAGCATGTCCAGGGACGTTATTCAAGCTCGTATAGGCACCTATCCTGCAGGAGCTGTACGTGAAACTTCATTCCCGCATTGTAACTTGTATCGCGTACTAAATTAGCGTGTAGCTCGAATTCAGCCTGTTAGCGATTCGCGATGATCCTATACCACATCTCCAAGAGCAGCTTTCTCAGCTCCAAAGTGCCGGGCACCAAGCTGAAGCGTCAGAACTGGTTGTCAAGCTGGCGAACGAGAATTCGAAACGCGACCGCTGGGCGGTAGGTCTCCTGGTTGTGGGCGCACTGTTTGACGTTCCCTTGACTGACACGTCCTACCGCAGTTCGAGAACAGCCTTCGCAGGCACAATTATCTCGGCTTTATCCACGCCCTACTCCTCAACATGGCAAAGGCCGGTAAATTGGATGCCGCAAAGGATGGTGCGAAGAAGGCCCTCCAGGCGCGGTTAGAGAAGAAAAGGAAGGGCGAGGCCGTCATGGACGAGGATTAATCCTCACCAACATTGTGTCTTTGCTTTATTGCTACCGCTATCGATGTCCCTGCAGCATGCTTCTCTATCGGCATGGTAAAGCCGCCGAAGGGAACACAGATCCGCTTTCTAATGATCCAATGTTCTCGCCGCAGTCAGCCGTCATCCTCCCTTTACAATAACGAGCCTGTGAGTTTCATTGATAATTGCATTCTCTCGGCGTGTTACGCCTCTATCCACGCGAACACGCCGCTGGCTGTCGCGCTGTTGTTTACTCCGAAAGGCAGACGCCAGACTACTCTAGCGCCCCTCGTCCCCAGCAACGCCCATTGACCGCCCCACGTTAAACTTGATTTCGTTTAAGGTCGCATCAGCGATTGAAGGCCGTGCACATGTCGATCCTCCGGTGTTAATCTTACGCCGCGTCCACAGGGTTCCATGTAACGGCGCCCTCCTTTCCCCGATCAAGTGCATCCAGCCGCGCCATCTCCTCCCCATCAAGTGCGAAGTCGTAAAGTTTGGTGTTCGAATGGATGCGGGCCTCTGTCGCCGACTTGGGTAGTGGCGAGAAGCTACAGTGTGCCAGCCGCCGTCAGATTCTAGCATGCCCACTGACAGTCCAACATCATGCGGCTTGCCTTCTCTGCAGGGACCACCGCAGCAGTATCTGCGCTTTATCACGATTATACTGCGGGGGGAGTGAGTCCATGCGGTGCGACTTCTCCCAGAACCCCTTACAGACCTTTTCCGCCAGTTCTGTGAAGATGGGATGATCGATTTTACCACGGCCAAGCGGCGAATAGGCCTGCACGACAATGCATTGGTGGTTGCAGTACATCACGATTGGTTTTTGCTGACAGAATGGATGCAGCTATAACCGTGGAAGGTACGCGTGTCGGTCAGGCTGCTGACTTCGAGCGCAAGGTTTATGACATTCACCTCGATCTGGTTCACTGAAGGCATCGGCAGACCCTCCCGGCGGATTTCCTCAAGGTGCCTGACACCGCTGTGAAGACGAGGGAGATTTTGCCGGTCAGCAGACAGTGTAATACTCGGTTCGCGACACCCACTAATTGGAGACTCCGACGGAACGAATTTTCCTCGCCTTCTGCGCGTCCAATAATGCCAAGTACGTATCTATGCGCAGGTCCCTGCCTTTGTGCGGGTCATGGATGAGGAACAGGTCGATGTAGTCTAAAATTAAAGCTCAGTAAGGCTCCCAGGTGTTCACCGATGCCGCAGTGATAAGCTACACGCACCCATGCCGAGTCGCTGTAGCGAAACATCAACGGCGTGCAGAGTACTATCGTAGCCGTGCGTGGTGCTGACACACTTTGTCGCTAGATACTCCAGCATCAGTCCTCTGACCTACATCATGCTGCATCAATGAGAGATTCGTACTGATAAAGACTTCTTCCCTTCGCAACCCACTCGCGCGGAAGGCTGAGCCGACCTCCGCCTCGTTCCTATAGACTTGGGCGGAGTCGATGTGCCTGCGGGGGAGGTGATCGCACCGCTTCTTCTCTCTTGAGATGTAATTATATCTCAACGGTGCGACGTTACCTGTAACCGGCCTTGAATGCTTCGAGAACGGACTCGTGCGTCGTGTAGTTTTGATAAACTCCGAATCCAAGGAGTGGCATCGTGTAACCTGGTCATGCGTCGGTACGTTGTGTAAGCATTCGTGAGTGTAGTGCGCCGGGCAGCCAGAGGGTTTGCATTACCGGATGATAGGCGGACTGTTGACGTCAACGCCAGTTCAGGTGGTGGCAGCATCCTGGTCCGTGGTAGTCTGGGTGGAACAAGAGTTGGTCGCGAGAGAGGGTCACTCCAGTCCTGGCTCTGGTATCGAACTTGAACACTGGTGCTTGAAACGGCTTCTTCAGGCTCGTATTTAAAGAAACTTGGATGGGGCCATTGAGGGAGCTCGAGGGACGCGTCACTGCGCCGACTCCCACTTTCCCCTTGTCCGGGCAAGAGGATCGAGTCGTGGGACATGATGAAGGTAAAGCGCAGTGATCGATGATACTAGTCGGTGATTGCTTATATAGCCTACTACTACTATATACACTGACTGTATTACATACCAATAGTCACCGCAATAGTTCAACGTTAACGTTCAATCGTCGTGAAACCTTAGACCCGCTATCGTCTGCATCGGTCTGCAAAGTTTGTCTGAACATCGAATATCGAGGCGTCAGATGCTTGAAATGTTATCACTAGCCCCGAGCCCCTCCGACCCGGAGGCCCCCTCCCCTCAGCGGTCCCTTCTCCCCACCTCTGTTGCTAGCGCCGCTGTCATGAACCTGAACGATCAAGATTCAATGTTCATCTTTCAATGGTCTACGGAGACCGAGTGAGCCACCTTGCTCAGTTTTGTATTCACATGCATCGTCTGTTCCCTGGCTCACTCAATGCATTTGCAATTGTTTCTCGGAACACTGGCAGCTGATCGTGACAAATATACAGTGTACAAGATTCAACCCATGTGTAATACTACACCCCCAGCTCGCTGTTTAACTCTGTAATGACCGTGCAAAGTTCCGTATCGTCAAAGTCATGGTCCATTACCTGTGCATGCTTTGCTTAAAGGCCAACAGCGGTCTTGAGCTTCGCGAAGTTAGGAGTACCGAGGCCAGTAACCTAGCATGATACCGTTCAGCAAAGCAGGCCCCAAAACCCCTGTTACAAAACTCACCGGGTCCCATCCAGCAACAGCGGGGAAACCGTTCGTGTTGCACCCAGGGTTGCTGCCCGTCGTGATGTCGCTGAACGCCGACTTGCCGGTCGAGTACAGGAACGGGTTCAGGAAGCCGAGCGAGGGCTTGCCCGCGGCGGCGAGCTGGTCGTTGAGGAGCGAGACGATGCTAGCGAAGATGGGGCTGGAGCAGCTCGTGCCGCCAACGAGCCCGGTCTGGCCGCCGACGATGATCTCGACATTGTCGCCCTGCGCGGAGATGTCGGGGAACGCGCGGCCCGAGCGGTTGAACTTGCCCGAGTTCGTGTTCCCGAGGGTGGTGAGGAACGTCGAGACCGCACTGGTCTGGTAGCTCGGCTGTGCGAAGAAGTTGGAGAACCCGCCAGAGGAGAAGGACGCGGAGGTCTCAGGGACGCCAGTGGTTGCCCCGACGGAAGTCATGCTGTGAGCAGTCTCAGTACGCAGCGCGTGTAATGAGGAGCCGGGCGAGGTGCTTACAATGGGCAACCCGAGGGGAACGTCGGCAAAAAGGTCGTGCAGCGAGCGCCATCCGACGACCCGCCAACACCACCGTCGCCCGACGCGAAGAGGATCGAAACACCGCGAGCGCCGAGCTGTGCGTAAGCATTGCACAGGTTGCTAGAGGTAGAAGACTTAGTACGACATTCCGAGGATAATTATGAGTGCAAAACTCACTTAGCAAGAGCCCTGGAGATAGTGTTCTCGTTTTGCCCGTAGCTGGTCGTCAGCACCTGCGGAGGCGCGCTCTCGCCCAACAGGAAGTTGATGATGTCTAGGAAGCCCTCGAGCGCACCATCCTGGAAGTTGTTGCCGACGGAAATGAAGGTAGTTGGGACACCGCTCGCAACACCAATGGTGTACTGGATGTCGAGGTTCTAGAGGAGTCGTAAAGAGTGAGCGCGATTCGGGCGGAATCATCGTGACTTATCACATACCGCCTCAACACCAGCATCGGCCGCAGATTGGGGGTTCTGTCCACCATCTAGGGTCTGCAGAGTGAAGGTGGTGGACGAAGAAAGATCAGGGCGAAGTGCCCTCAAGAAACTCTGGCAGCTCAAAGTGAGTTGTCATGCTTATACGAGCGAGCATATGCAACGCATACCTTCAAATCCGCCTGGTTGGCAAACTGCTGAATGAATCCACTAACGGCGAGCTTGTTTGAGGTGGTCGTCGCCAGAGTAGCTGGAATGCCGTAGAGGGCCTGCAAGCACGCAGGGGTGATGGTTGACGAGCAGGAGGCTGGCACGGCATCGGGAGTGATATTCACTGCGGCGGGCTGGATCTTGGGAGGGGAGATCATAGCCGGGAGACGCGCAAACGGGTTGGGGAACCTACGTACGACAGCATGATTAGTTTAGAACGCGGCACGTCAGATAGGCAACTAACGTGATAGTAGGGTGAACGAGATCGATGTGAGCCTTGAGATCCGCGGGGATAGAGTACGTCAGAGTGCGGATAGACGTCTGGCCCGTCTCCTGGTGGGTGAAGATGGAGAAGTCGGCGTCAAGGAGCTCGTTCGCCTTGCTGACGGGGACGGAGAAGCTGAGCCAGTCTCCGGCGGGTGAGATCGACTTGGCCTCGATGCCGTTCTCAGCGAACCAGGCGTTGACCGCAGCGACGCTATCGGGTGACGGCGCAACGAACTTCTCGACCTGAGCACAATGTCAGCGTATCGTTTGGGCAACGCCAGTTATATGTCATACCTCCTCCTTGGTGAGGTGCTGGCCGTAGAGGGCGCTGGACGGCGTGCTGACGTCCATAAGAGCGTTCTGGAGGCCCTCTGTGTCGCTCTGCACCAGGGCGAGGCGCAGGGTCAAGACCTTGTCCTGCGGCGCGGTGCCGGAGTGCACGAAACCGTCTGGAATGGCTTCCATGGTTTCGTGCACCTGCATACTGCGGGCCAAGGGCTTGGCGACGCAGACCGCGGCGAGGTAGACGAAAACGGCGACCCTAGCGAACATGTCGAATGCTGATCGAGTGTCGGATGGGGTGGTGAGCAGTCATGTCCCTCGCCAAAGGCATATTTATACAAGAACAGATCAATGACGAGGGCGGACGCCAGCGAAGCTCTTGTCAGATAGGACGGAGTCGGTCGCGGTGACTGTTGCGGTGGGAATCGTGGAAGGCTTCGACATGTGGAGCACGGATGGGAAGTTCCGCTGTTATGGTCCATTGTCGGTGTATGTAGTGGGGGGCGAGCATATTCGGCGCTGGAAAGAAATCCATACACGGCGCGCACCACGAGTAAACCGACCGGTCATTCTCAGGACGGAGTGAGCATGGGAGCGCCGCATCCAGACGAAGAACGACGGATAAGAGATCACATTCAGCATCTATCACAGGAAGCAGGGCACGCAGAGAAGATTGAGTCGATTGCGAGGTCGTGTGGTCAGAACTGAGGGTGCAACTCAGTCATGTTGGCGGTGATGCTAAATTGGATGATGAAAATGAGCGATAACATGACATTGACGTTCACTTGGGAATGGGAGAAACGTGATCTGCTGCTTCGTTCACGTATACCGCGACCGGGTGCTTTCTCCGAGAGCAGGGAAGGAGAACGACTGTGGGCATCTAGAGAAAGCGCGAAGACGGTGGTTATCCGACACGCGACTCGGAGAGCCACCTGCACCGAGAGCATCATCATCAGAAGCATCCATGAGGAGTGATTTTCTCCCAGTTTATACCGACAACACAGCTTGAGACCGGCGTGGGATGAAGTTCAGACCTCTTCGACATGGGAGTCAAGTTCGAAAGAGCCTCTGAAAACTTTGTAACATGGTGTATATCTACTTAAGGAAGTTGTAATAGTACCGTTTCAACGCCACCGACTTCCCCTCGGGATTGCACAGCGTGCTCGAGCGGGCTTAGTAGAGATATTGTGCATTCGATCGGTGGAATTTGTGACCCGGATGATTGTGTGAATATTTTGCGGCTTACGGGAGTGATAACTTCTGCAGCGAACTGTTGACAAAGTCACAACCCGTCCTGGGGCCCGGGGCTTGATACTTACCGCCCCTGATATTGAGCGCACTGGTGGCGCGGGCTTGCAACGACCTCATGAGATTTTTTCCCATTGCCAGAGTCCTAGCAAACATCATTTTTCCGGTTCAGGTTAGTCCGACGAGCATCGGATTGTTGCTTGGCGCGCTATGGAACGCGCGGGGGAGTCACTAGCATCCAGGTCGATAACGTATCGACCACGCCTCAACCGCGCAAGGGCACAGCCATACATATGCCGCCGACGCTCAAATTGCCGAGGCAGCCAGAAACAACCGCTGATTCTGTTGAATGAATTGTTACAGACGTGCCTGCATGGAGAGCGCGCTCTCCACATGGGCGACAACCGATTTCCAATGTGCTCTTGACTTCCGGACGCGAGCGCACATGCGCAGGGCCTGCTACGTGAGCGATAGCCACTACCATGCGGACCGTTAGCCCGTAGCGACCGCCCGCCTGCGCAGAGGGTGATCTTGAGAGGTGTGTGAGGATGACAGCACGGGACTGAGGTGTCAGGGTGATGTATGGCTTGACCACCTTGCGAAGTTCTAGAGTGACACCTGGCGCTCACAGAGGCCCCGAGCAAGAATTACACAACGGCGTAGTACACCTTCCAAAGTTTCCTCCATCGCCCCTTCAGTTTGGCGTCTCTTCTCTCGTCATCGGCGGCGTCTTCTGCATCCTCGTGATGCTCGTCCCGCCGTAGGTCAACCGTCCGGGTGTTCACGCTGTCGTGGAGTGGGAACAAAGTCCAAGCCCGGCGCACTATGCTTGATCTCTGGGGAGGTCCGATAGGATTATCCTCGTGGAGCGTTGTGGGGTCCAGGGGCGACAGTTGCGGCCGCTTGATGAACAGCCATGTGAAGTACATGACGAGCATGACCGGGATCTCGACGTAGAACGAGACAAAGTCGACCGCTGAGAACTTCGGAATGACTGAGGACCAGCCTTGAACTGATAACACGGTGAGCCTGATGAACGCGTATGACACAAGGTGATATGCTTACTGATGATCAACGCTATCACGGTAATGACCTATGGGTCAATGTAAACCTCGGCGATTTCCACATGATACCAGGCGTTGCACGTACGACGAAGTATGGTCCCCAAGGCCATGTCCACCCCGCCCTGAATTTCATCTCACTGAGGGGACGACCTTGTTGTACCCAGGCGCGTCGAAACTTCCAGCTGGCAAGACCGATAGAGACCCACGCGATTTGGTTTGACACGCCCACTATGTTTTGCAACCAGCCCCATAGCTCCCCGCTGCCGATAAAACTGGAGCCAAAGCAGAGGACGCTGATGCTGCTCGTGGCAAGCAGAGCGAGGAGCGGTACGCCAGAGCGCGTCGTGTATCCGAAAACGGCGGGCGCTTGCGGAGGGTTGGTGGTAGCGAGTCCATAGAGTACGCGCGTGCCAGCGAAGAGGGCGTGGTTGCCCGCAGAGAGGACAGATGTCAGTATCACAGTGTTCATGAAGGACCCAGCAACAGCTGAAGGACGGGTTAGTAAACGGCAGAAATCTACATGAGGTCCAAACCTACTTGACCCAGCCATTTGGAATACAATGGTAAAGGGAGAGGTGGTGGTTTCCTTGTTCGACAAGCCGGGATACGTATAAGGAACTGTATGACATTGGTCAGCGACAAACCCCGATGTTGAGGGCGAGAACGTACCATTGAGCCCCATAAGTAGGATACTCAGGACGTAGAATAGCAAAATCCTGTAGAGCCGCGTTTACACCGCGACCACACCATATTCATAAGACTCACCTCCAGAAGACGAATTTTACCACTCGTGGCATATTGCGCGAAGGGTTTTTGGTCTCGCCAGCGGTGATTCCCAACGATTCAGTTCCACCGACTATTTACCCAAGTCAGCGCGCGGTCTATAACCTCAATTGCAATTCCCTTACAGGCGAAGCTGGCTGTCACGAACACTCGCGCAAACCCTCCAAAACCGCCTACGAAAGGCGCTCCGGGGATATGCCAATTCTTCGCGCCGATATACTCATGCTCTTGGTTTCCCCCGACGTTCACGACGATGCCGAGGACGATGAATATCACGACGGTGATTACCTTCAACGACGAGAGCCAATATTCTGCACGAGTACACGCAATTCGGTAAGAGTGGCGTAAAGGTATCATAGATATGGGTAAGTACACACCGAGTTCGCCATATGCGCGTACATGGGCGGCGTTGACGGCTACGAGGAACACCCAGAAGACCAAGCTCACTACCCATGTGTGCCATGTTGTCCAGTACTGCAGGACAAGCTGCGCGGCGGTCAGGTCCGAAGCGACCGACACGGCGTCATTGAACCAGTAATTCCACGACAGCGCGAAGCCGTAGGAGGGGGAGAAGAAGCGTGTAGCATACGCGTTGAATGAACCTGTAGTACGGCGATTACTTACTTTCTGCCACTGCGAACTGCTGCGAGCAGAAAGGACTCACCTGCGACCGGGTACTGGGTGGCCATCTCTCCCAGCAGAAGCAGGGTAATGTAGACAATGAAGCCGACAATTCCATAGCACAGGAGCATGCTTGCAGGGCCACCCTGCGCGAGCGACCGTCCCGTTCCCAAGAAAAGTCCTGTCCCAATAGTCCCAGCAATGGCAATCATGGAGACTTGCCTCGCAGAGAGTGCTCTATGCAGACCCGCCCTTCGCTTGTCCACAGGTGGAACGGGGAGTGTCCCAATAGGCCTCTCTCCCTCTCCATTTTCGACGTCGGCGTCGTCGTGCAAGTCGAGTAAGCTCGCGGAGGCCTTCTTTCCGGAGTCGTGGTGCGGAACAGTCGCGCCCCTCTGCTCCGGGTCGTGCGAGCTTGACATGGTCGTACTGGCAGCTTGCGTAGCCCAGCAATCGCCGTCTTTTCAGTAACCTAGGACGTTGTCGTGAGGTTTTGGTAAAAATGGCACGAGAAGCATGGCCGGTCGGAACTTGTGCACCGTTATATACAACAGAGTGGAGGAAAGCGGGAACCATAATTTCTCGGAGGGCGCCTACGCGCCCATCATTTCGCGCAATTGCGGGGATATGATGCAACGAGGCCACCGACCACCGAGCTTATCACTCTTTGACTCGAGCCACAACGAGAAGCCTGGAATACAGCGGGGACACAGGTATTTGAAAGGCTTGAAGTTCTACTAGGTTTCGGACTAACAATATCATGGTATACAGTATGCACTACGTGGACAAAATATAGTACAGAGACATCATATGTCGGACCCGACCGGCAACGAGCGCGTGTGGTCATCGTCGGATACATGATAGGATGGTACAATCGCACGACATGGCAGCCAAGGTCGATTCAATAGCAGTGCGGACCTGTGGTCACCTCAGACTTGGAAAAGCGCGGCGTCACCTTCCATCTTCAAGAACCGGATCTGCTTGTGGCTACTCTCTTCGCCGACGCTGTTGGAACAGAAAGAGCATTCAGAGCCACTTTCACACGCAGAGGGTTGGTCTACGCACGAAGCTTCAGCGAGCACAACTTCAGGTACGGTCGAGCCCTGTGGTGTCCACTCGACCTCGGTGGCCATCTATAATTCGACATCTCGTCAGTTCCCTCAATACAGGCCGTGCATAGATACCGCTCACCATATGATGTCCGAGACGGGGGTCATGAAGGCCTGGTTCCTCCAGGACCTTCACCGCCTCTGGGTTCCATCGTTTCTGTAAGGCCAGCAACCCAGCCTTCAAGCCCTCGCGGTCGACCGCGTGGCCGCACAGCGTGCCCCGCGCTTCGTCGTCGAAGTACTCGTTGAAGCGGGTCGTGAAGACGTCGACCGGTCCAGGGCCGAGGTGCATGCCCCCGTGGGGAGGCATCGCGATGTGCGGGGACGCCATGAGGTCGCAGAGGCAGTCCGAAAGCCAGTGGTTGGATGATGCTGCTACCGACATGAGTCTGGTAGAGGTGAGGAGTCGGGGTAGGGATTTGTATAGGCTCCGAGCGAGCGTGGTAGAGGGGTTAGTGATGTGTGAGTCGGAGTGGGGTATGTGTATGTGAATGCTGTTAGGAGTGACCGCGACCTTGCTGTTATATACTAGGTGGAACATCTCCGCCAAGGGCCGGAATCTAGCGTTCTAGAGAAGGTCGCGCACCATTCCTAGTCCTGCCGCGGGCACGGTCGAGAATGGGCTGAGGCAGCAGTTGTATGGACTTGTGTACCATCGCTTCGGAGCGCCGTTGGCCAATTGACATCGTAAAGCTCGGTTCCGTATGAGTGGCTAGAACTTGGTCGGACAACTCCAGATGTCGGCCGAGTTGTGCCGTAGACCATCGAGACCACAGTGAATACTACCACCGGGGAGTGTGTGCGAGGGTTTATGTACCCTCGGCTGCTCTCTGAGCATGGTGGTGGTCTCACGTCCAACCGCGAGGAGCGGGGTCAACGACGTGAGAACAGATTCAGACTTGCAACGTTGCTCAGAACATCCACCGAAGTGTGCCCTGCACCAGATGGCACAAACCATCCATAGAGGAGCTCGTCAACAGTGGAGCTCTTATCTGTGTCGGAGTGCGTGTGCGCGCTGACATACGGTAGTAGTTCCTAAGAATATCCTCGAGCCACTTCGCTGTGGCGCGCACCTCGCCTCCCGCTGCTCGAGCTAAGGCTCGAGCGCAGACAATCGTGGCGAGGCTCGAAATAGTCGTGGATCAAGAGGGGCGCATCTATTGACAACGGGGAATGACATCACGGCGAGGAATACAATGAACCTAAGGAATGATCTCGTAGCAGGGCGTAAAGGGGAGACGGCGTGAGTGTGGTTTACTGTGCATAGCTGACTTGTCCGAAGGAGGGAGACGATTATGGGAGGAGAGAGTTGAGAGGGGGTCAGGTGGAAAGAGAGAGAAACCGAATCCGAGTCCATGTCTTCAATCGTCCTTGACGTACGGCACATCCAGGTCGATGACCGGCGCGTTCCGCATCTCGACGTTCCTCACGAACTTCCTCAGCCCGCCAAAGTAGTGCTCGAAGATCGGCCTCCCGTCCTCGACGAACGTCTGGCTGCGGTTGTACATACCCTCGTCCTTCACCCCCTCGTGGAAGAACTTGACGGTGGAGAGCCCCCAGCGCCCTTTCTCCGCGAGCCGCTCCATCAAGCCCTGCCAGAAACGGCTGCCCAGGCTCCGGGGGTCGGGGCTGAGCGCCATGCTGAACGAGATCTCCTGGAGCGGACCGGCCACCGCGCTGTCCAGCAGCCCGTACACCCACTCGTTCTGCTCGTGTGCATGGTTGCGCATGCCGAGCGCCAGCGTGCGCAGTTTGGGCGCGTGCATCAGATTCATGGTCTCCGCGAATTCTGCAAGCCACACGTCAGCCTGAGCACGGGTACGTTGCGCACCGCCAGAGGCGCAGTATCACTCTGGCACTCACCAGATTTATTGATCGTGCTCGGCACCATGAAGGCGGGGCAGAAGCTAAGCTCTTCGAGCCGCTTACCGTTGGTCGCGATGAACAGTCCGGCCTGGATGATCGCGGGCTCGGAGATCATGGACAGGTCCATGCGCGTCGGTAGACATCCGCGCGCAGTTAGCCACCGCAGGAACCAGACGGTGTCGGGACAGCAAGCCTGGATGGCGAGTGCCTTGATCCGCTCTGCACGGTCGAGGTACCTTTTGGTACGGTACACCCGTGCCTCCTCGAAACCGAGTGAGACGTTGTGCAACCGCAGGTACGAGAGGTTGGGCAGGCCGCCGAGCAAGAAGGCCTCCACGTCGTCCCTGGTCGGCAGGAAGCAGTCGACGAGCTCGAGCTGGGTGACCCGCTCTAGTTCACACAGAGCGTTCTTTACGTCGGCAGTGACCTTGGCCCCCCAGTTCCGCACATAGAGGGAGGAAAGGTTGGGAAAGAGGGATGGGAGGCGGATGATGACGTCCTTCAACCAGGTGTCTTTACGGTTGTCACGCTCGCTCCTATGGCCGATGAGCCTGATTCCCGTGACAGACTTCCTTGCCTCCGGATTGCCCAAGGTCTGCAGGAAGTGTTCCAAGCTGCGGGTGCTGGTGATATCGGGCCACCTCCGGAGGAGCCGGCTGGCCTCGTCCGACCAGTTCTTGCACACGACAGCGCAGGACTGCCGGTCAGACTGGCTGAGCTGTGAGAAGACAGCGCCGTGAATCTCGGGGGCGATGTGCTGGGCCACGGGATGGGTGGGCATGGTGTGCAATGACGTATAGGCCTAAAATGTCCGCTGTGAGCGGTGAGCATGGGGCGAGGGGTGAACTACTCACAAGCGTGGTGCTGTACACTTGAACTGTTGGAAGAGCGGAGATGGGGAATTACTGTGGTCGAGTAGCGGGCTGCTGGTGTGCTGCTTGCTGGAGAGAGACACACACCCGAGCCCTTTTATGTGTATCCCGCCGCCACCACAGGACGTCAAAGCGTCCAGTAGCAAAGCCACCCGGAATGACAGGCATGGAGGGCAAGAGACAGACACAAAGCGTCCAGCAGGGTGCACTAGCGGGAGGGGAGGGCCGACAGGGTCATAGCGGGTGCTTCGCCGCCGCTTCATCATGCCCAGTGTCCAAGCCCGTCGAAGCGCAATCCCGTGGACCCGTACGGCGAGACCACTGGCCGAAGAAGTCTTGCCGCAGCGTACACGCGGAATGAGAGTTGCTGATATTCAACAACCGGAGTAATCGCAATTCTATACACCGTGACAGTCATTGGAAGAGCTCACTCGAGAGGACTCCAGGATGGTCGGCCATAGCGCAGCGTCACGACGCCGTGCCCAAGCACTGACGAGTGTATCAATATCTAGAAACACGCAAGTTGGATGTGAGGGGTCCGGCCGGTCAATGCGCTCCCTGTCAGAGAAGTCCGAAACTTCGCGAGCGCCTACTGGTACTAGGTGTTCTCAGTATTGGTCCCACAAGATTCGCACGTGTTTACTGACCTCCGCACTGGCAGTGACTTGGTTTCAGCCAGCAAAGATCCTCCGTTTTGTCGCCAGAGACCCTTGCAAGCGATGGGTTATGCGCACACATCGAGACGGCTATACACCGGTCGCACAAGCACAAATCAAGACAGCTTAGAACAACATCAGATGTCGGCCGAGCTGTGTCGTGGATTGTCGAGACCCCAGTAAGTTAGTGGTAATTGACAGCGTCATACCGCCACGGTCAATGTACAATGTAGATCCCACGTAATCATCTGGGTCGCCCCCGACTTCGCGGCATACTGGCCTTAGCTGCTGTGCTAGAAATGGGCAAAACGCATTGGAACGACGAGTTCATTAGGATGTGTACAACAGTATACAAGAACAAGGAAAACATGACAGCAAGACAATAGGGTGGACATACTGACCGTGAGACAGGGGGGCCTACTCATCGTCGCTCTCAAACTCAAGAGGCTTGTACTTTCGTGCCTTCTTGGTGGGGTTCGCCATTGAGGCTCCCTTGGGCTTCGTCGCTGTAGGCTGAGCTGTTGGTTTGTTCACTAGATGTTTGTTGAGTGATCAGCTCGATGGTAATATGTCCGCCATACGCCATTTATGGGTCACTTACCGGAGTACAATCTCGAAGGATCGGTCATGATGGCATTCTGCTCTCGTTTCGACTTCTCGAGAGCTGCCTTGAGGACCTGGATTTCCTCCTCGGCTTCTTCTGCCTTGCGCTTATATGGGTTGCCCGAGGATTGGACCACTCCGGATACCTTCTCTTTGCTTTTGCCTTTATGGGGAGTGTTGGGCCGAACATCTGCCGCGGGAGGGGACCGTGGTCGTGATGTGCTAGCAGCTACGATTCCATGATCAGCTCGGGGGAGGCTTACTGTTCAAATTGAGGTAGCTGACCAGGAAAAGCATGGGCGGCACTTGAAATATCTAGGGATGAGGGGTAAAGGCGGCATTTTCGAGATTGCGCCTGTAGTGCAATCTATTGAAATACGCACATAGGATAACCGTTGAATACTAGTCCGGCCAGGAGTAGGGTAACGTACCTCTGCGAACACCTTGATCGCGTGTGCCGCAGCTTCGCGAAGGGACAGCTCGCTCAGCTCGACCTGTATCGGCGTCTTCGCTTGGGTGCCAAAAACAAGCTACGAAGGCTCCCGGAGTCGGCCTCAGTGCGTTTCAGGCAAGTCGCCGCGGCGGTGGACGGACACGCACCTGGATGGGCGCGGCATTGCCGGAGCTCCAGCCCCCGATAGACAGCTCGCCCTTCACAAACGTGTCCGCCATCTTCTCCACAAATGAGTCGAGGAGGAATCCCGAGACCTTCGCGCCCTGCGGGGATGGCGGCGGATTTAGAACGCATGAGAACGGCGTGTGTGGCGGAGCGGGAGCGGGATACGCACGACGAATTTGCGGACGTCCTTCTCCGTCCAGCGCCCTTGCCACCACCGCCCGTCTTCGCCCGTCAGCCCGACGTGTACGGTCCAGCTGGCGTCGTCCACGGAGGATATTATGACGAAACGTGATGAGCCTTGGTATATGACTTGTACTAGTTCGTCCAGCGGAGTGAAGTGGGACATCGCATCCGAGTCTGAGGACATTTTGCACAAAAATGAAAGCTTCTGATTAGTTTTAAGTGTGCTTCCGAGATGTATTTCGAAGAAAGGACCCGGGTCGCGGTTGGCGGTGCACCGTGGAGAGCTGTAAGAAGTGGCGGCACGCGTCGCGACTTGGCGCCACAACGGCGTCGCGTAGACGCCCATAGATGATCGCAGTCTTCCCGTTATCTTATCTGCGCCGGTTTCTCGGTTCCCACTTCCGCTGACTCTCCCTGAATCCCTCGTTTGAACGTAACTTACTCAACACCTTGACGGGGATCTGGCCCATTCTCAACAAATTTGACCGGTTCAGGTGAGAGGCTTCTCATAGCCATAGTTAGAAACGCCCTCACGGAGAGAATGCTGCCGGTTAGGTCGCGTGCGGACATATATACGGGCCGTCGACGGAATCGGATACAATGAACACACGAGTAATATTTGTTGGAATTGGGTATGCACCCCGAAGCTCCTCGGTGAATGCATAGGCTCATACATCCAAAGGGGGGCGACCTGCTCCGGTAAGACGACGCTTGCGAAGCATCTCCGTCGCATCCTGCCCAACAGTGTCATTATACACCAGGATGTCAGTCCATCAAATCGTGTGGTTTGATCGTGCCGTGTCGACTGACCGTCTCGCCCTTGTGTGACTTAGGATTTTGCGCCCGTTCGTTCACATCCATGATGATCATCTCGGAAATCATCTCACAGACGCATATCGTTCCTCGATAGCCACAAGAATTGATACCCCTGCACCCAGTTTACGGTGTACAGGACTGGGACCGTGCCGAAGGCGCGATAGATTGGCCCCGGATGGTCAAGGCGCTGAAGGAGGTCGGTTGTTCTGCCATGCAACGTTCGTCTCGCTGACTGCGCACAAAAGGTCAAACGTACGGGAGAAATCCCCCCCGAGCACATCTCGCACGACCACTTGAACGAGCAGAAGGATGTACCTATAACTGAAGACGTGTACCAGAAATGGAAGGTATATTTCGCGAGGGTGCAGGAAGAGCACAAGAAGAAGGGGGAAGAAATCAAGTGGGTGCTCGTAGACGGATTTTTGTTGTACTGGAGTCCGGCAAGTCGGAGACGCTGCAGTCCGCAGACGCGCTCGCTCACACCTTGCCGCAGGAAGTCGTAGACAAACTTGACGTGCGGGTGTTCCTACGGGTGCCGCACGACGTGCTGAAACAGCGAAGACACGAACGACATGGGTACCATACGGCAGGTAAGGACTAGGCTCGTTCCACTGCGGCGATGTGTCCTGACGCTCTTCCACTCTTCCCGTTCCCCGATCGACCCACTCCTTACTGCCGCCCTTTCGCCGCCCGCCGAATCGCGCTATATCCGTACGCGTTTCTTGCTTTCCGGAGTTCAATCCGACCCAGAGGGCAGTCTATGGCGCGATCCGCCCAATTATTGGGAGCAAATCGTGTGGCCGGCGTACGTCGAGGCACACGCGGGGATCGTGGAGAACGGGGACGTCGAGCTCGGCAAGCCCAACGGCACGGTGTCGGGCCTTATCCTACTAGACGGACTCGAGTTGAGCATGGGGGACATGGTCGATCGCGTGTGTGGGGTCCTGGAGAACGCAAGCGGGGGTGGGGAAGCGGAATAGAGATGTGTACAATATTTGTAGCCTAAGCCTAGACTAAATACACACTGTGAGCACCGTATCGAACAACATCGTGTAGAACGATGATCACACCAGGCCGTAACCATTTGAACCAATTACTAAATGTGTTTTCGGTAGCTCAGTGTGTCACTTTGACCGCTGGCACATGCATGGTTAACATACGAGGCCTGGGCATTCAAAGTAATGATCAGCGTGTTGCGCGGCTTTCCCGCGTCATTTCAATGTTTTCAGAAAGACACAGCCTGTATATAACGGCGTGCTTCAGTATATGGTCAAAGGTCGCCATAAGATCAGCATATATTATAACGAAGTGTTCCGCAGGATCATGGTGCCCCGCTCGGTGACATGGGATTCGGCGCCGGACGAAACGGCGGCGATGCGCGCAACGAGCGTGATTACGATTCTGCCGATTTGTATTGGACGCTACGCCGGCAGGAGAGTCCGCGGCAGAGCGCCGGACGGCCGAGCGTTGCGGGGTGCGTGCCGCAGCGTGCGGGGGGCCATGCGGGGCGGGCGGGCGTCTCGGTGCCGTTTTGGGCGTGTTGCGGCCGGAAGCATCGTCGACCGGCGCGGCGGCGGGCGGGAATTCACATGCTGGCGTGATTTGGGCCCAGGTGACCGGGAGGGCGGGGGCGGTATAAGAGCTATGTTCGTCCCCCGGCGGTCCGTCTCATCCACGTCCTACCTCTTCCCTCCCCACATCATCCTCCATGGCCCAAGTTATTGTCGTCGGTGGTGGTCTTGCCGGTCTCTCTGCCGCCCACACGCTCCTCGAGCGTGGGGCAAACGTCCTCCTGCTGGACAAGCAACCGTGAGTATCATTCCTGGTGACGTCGACGATGGTCCTACATGCATTGCTGCGTCGTGCGAGGTGTGGAAGATGTCCGTTCTGTATAGCCATGGATAGAACCAGGGGGAGGTTGGGGGATGCCGGCACAGCACCACCCTAGGTTTTGGTCTCCTATCTCTGTTTCGCTTCCGCAGCTAGTGTCAAGGTATTAACGAGTGATCATTCACAGCTTCATGGGTGGTAACTCTACCAAGGCGACGTCCGGTATCAACGGCGCGGGTACCCAGACCCAACAGGAGGAGGGTATCCCGGATAACGCGAAGATCTTCTTCGAGGACACCAAGCGCTCGGTAAGTCTCACCATTTCTGCACAAAAATGCTGAAGCTGATGACAATGTTAGGCACGCGATCTTGCGCGGGACGACCTCATTCGTGTCCTGACCGGCCGTTCAGGAGATGCCGTCAACTGGCTCCAGGACAAGTTCCAGCTTGATCTGTCCAAGGTCGCGCGTCTCGGTGGTCACTCGCAGCCCCGCACGCACCGTGGTAACGCCCAGTTCCCCGGCATGGTCATGACCTACGCGCAGATGGAGCGCCTGGAGGACCTCGCGCAGAGCACCCCAGACCGCGTCCAGATCAAGAAGAAGGCCCGTGTGACGAGACTCATTAAGGAGGAGTCAGGCGCCGTCATCGGTGCTGAGTACGTGCACAACGGCAAGACGGAGACCGCATACGGCCCCGTCATCCTTGCCACTGGCGGTTACGCCGCAGACTTCACGTCCGACTCGCTCTTGAAGAAGTACCGCCCGGAGTACTGGAACCTCCCCACGACGAACGGCGAGCACTGCACTGGTGACGGCCAGAAGATGGCCCTCGCCATCGGCGCGAGCGCTATCGACCTCGAGAAGGTGCAGGTGCACCCGACTGGTCTCGTCGACCCCAACGAGCCCGAGGCCAAGGTGAAGTTCTTGGCGGCTGAGGCTCTCCGTGGTGTCGGTGGTCTTCTGCTCGACAACACTGGCAGCCGTTTCGTCGACGAGCTCCAGCACCGTGACTACGTCACTGGCAAGATGTGGGAGAACAAAAAGGTTAGCCAACTCAGCTTCTTTCGAGCTTTCTCTGACTAACGTGGTTGCGTGCAGTTCCCCATCCGCCTTGTGCTCAACGGTGAGGCCTCGAAGGAGATCGAGTGGCACTGCAAGCACTACGTTGGCCGTGGTCTCATGAAGCGCTTTGAGAGCGGAGAGGCGCTTGCTAAGGAGATGGGCATCTCGGTCGAGACGCTCAAGAAGACCTTCGACGACTACAACGCGGTTTTGCGTTCGAAGAAGGACCCCTTCGGCAAGAAGGTTAGTACAACGTTCACGTTTTGACCTCGTGAATGAATCATAGACTGACAACGCCTATCAGTTCTTCGCGAAGAGCGAGTGGAAAATGAACGACTACTTCAACGTCGCGATCATGACCCCCGTGCTGCACTACACCATGGGTGGTCTCGAGATCGACGCCGAGTCCCGAGTCGTGGACCAGTCTGGCAAGCCCATCCCCGGCCTCTTCGCCGCTGGTGAGGTTGCTGGTGGTGTGCACGGTGCGAACCGTCTCGGTGGCTCGTCATTGCTCGGCTGTGTCGTTTTCGGCCGTGTGTCCGGCGACTCTGCAGCATCCTACCTGCTCCAGAGGATCGGTCCCGTCGCGGAGAAGGCTGCTGGCCGTCTCGGTGCTGTTGCTAGCCATCTCGGCTCGCCGTCGAGCTCAAGCTCACAGGTGTGTATGCTTCGTCATATATGCGGAGAACGCCTGCTGACATGCATGCAAGCCCGCGCCCGCTGCTGCACCCGAGTCCAAGAGTGCACCGGCCCCCGCCCCTTCAGGGGAGAAGTCGTTCAGCATCGAGGAGGTCAAGAAGCACAACAAGAAGGATGACTGCTGGGTCATCATCGACGGCAAGGTGCTCGATGTGACCGCGTTCATGCCCGACCACCCCGGAGGCGAGAAGGCGATCCTGCTATACGCCGGCCGTGACGCGACCGAGGAGTTCAACATGCTCCACGACCCCAAGGTGAGCTTCATTATGCCTCCTGCGTACCGAGAGGGCGATCGCTGACAACATGGTTTGCACAGGTCATTCCCCGGTACGCGCCCGAGGCCGTAATTGGTTCGCTGAAGAAGTAAGGGTGGGGCGCCCGCTTGACTTCGGTGCGATGTGTTATGGTCGTTGTTTAGCTACTATTGTTTGCTTTGGTTCTATACCACATCCCGCCAGCTATCGCATGCTGTGGTTGTAATATACGTTGTATCCCCTCCTAGTTGTCTTGATTTGTGCTTGGTTTCAGCCAGCAAAGATCCTCCGTTTTGTCGCCAGAGACCCAATATCTTTGCTGGCTGAAACCAAGTCACTGCCAGTGCGGAGGTCAGTAAACACGTGCGAATCTTGTGGGGCCAATACTGAGAACACCTAGTACCAGTAGGCGCTCGCGAAGTTTCGGACTTCTCTGACAGGGAGCGCATTGACCGGTCGGACCCCTCACATCCAACTTGCGTGTTTCTAGATATTGATACACTCGTCAGTGCTTGGGCACGGCGTCGTGACGCTGCGCTATGGCCGACCATCCTGGAGTTCTCTCGAGTGAGCTCTTCCAATGACTGTCACGGTGTATAGAATTGCGATTACTCCGGTTGTTGAATATCAGCAACTCTCATTCCGCGTGTACGCTGCGGCAAGACTTCTTCGGCCAGTGGTCTCGCCGTACGGGTCCACGGGATTGCGCTTCGACGGGCTTGGACACTGGGCATGATGAAGCGGCGGCGAAGCACCCGCTATGACCCTGTCGGCCCTCCCCTCCCGCTAGTGCACCCTGCTGGACGCTTTGTGTCTGTCTCTTGCCCTCCATGCCTGTCATTCCGGGTGGCTTTGCTACTGGACGCTTTGACGTCCTGTGGTGGCGGCGGGATACACATAAAAGGGCTCGGGTGTGTGTCTCTCTCCAGCAAGCAGCACACCAGCAGCCCGCTACTCGACCACAGTAATTCCCCACTCCCGCTCTTCCAACAGTTCAAGTGTACAGCACCACGCTTGTGAGTAGTTCACCCCTCGCCACATACTTACCGCTCACAGCGGACATTTTAGGCCTATACGTCATTGCACACCATGCCCACCCATCCCGTGGCCCAGCACATCGCCCCCGAGATTCACGGCGCTGTCTTCTCACAGCTCGGCCAGTCTGACCGGCAGTCCTGCGCTGTCGTGTGCAAGAACTGGTCGGACGAGGCCAGCCGGCTCCTCCGGAGGTGGCCCGATATCACCAGCACCCGCAGCTTGGAACACTTCCTGCAGACCTTGGGCAATCCGGAGGCAAGGAAGTCTGTCACGGGAATCAGGCTCATCGGCCATAGGAGCGAGCGTGACAACCGTAAAGACACCTGGTTGAAGGACGTCATCATCCGCCTCCCATCCCTCTTTCCCAACCTTTCCTCCCTCTATGTGCGGAACTGGGGGGCCAAGGTCACTGCCGACGTAAAGAACGCTCTGTGTGAACTAGAGCGGGTCACCCAGCTCGAGCTCGTCGACTGCTTCCTGCCGACCAGGGACGACGTGGAGGCCTTCTTGCTCGGCGGCCTGCCCAACCTCTCGTACCTGCGGTTGCACAACGTCTCACTCGGTTTCGAGGAGGCACGGGTGTACCGTACCAAAAGGTACCTCGACCGTGCAGAGCGGATCAAGGCACTCGCCATCCAGGCTTGCTGTCCCGACACCGTCTGGTTCCTGCGGTGGCTAACTGCGCGCGGATGTCTACCGACGCGCATGGACCTGTCCATGATCTCCGAGCCCGCGATCATCCAGGCCGGACTGTTCATCGCGACCAACGGTAAGCGGCTCGAAGAGCTTAGCTTCTGCCCCGCCTTCATGGTGCCGAGCACGATCAATAAATCTGGTGAGTGCCAGAGTGATACTGCGCCTCTGGCGGTGCGCAACGTACCCGTGCTCAGGCTGACGTGTGGCTTGCAGAATTCGCGGAGACCATGAATCTGATGCACGCGCCCAAACTGCGCACGCTGGCGCTCGGCATGCGCAACCATGCACACGAGCAGAACGAGTGGGTGTACGGGCTGCTGGACAGCGCGGTGGCCGGTCCGCTCCAGGAGATCTCGTTCAGCATGGCGCTCAGCCCCGACCCCCGGAGCCTGGGCAGCCGTTTCTGGCAGGGCTTGATGGAGCGGCTCGCGGAGAAAGGGCGCTGGGGGCTCTCCACCGTCAAGTTCTTCCACGAGGGGGTGAAGGACGAGGGTATGTACAACCGCAGCCAGACGTTCGTCGAGGACGGGAGGCCGATCTTCGAGCACTACTTTGGCGGGCTGAGGAAGTTCGTGAGGAACGTCGAGATGCGGAACGCGCCGGTCATCGACCTGGATGTGCCGTACGTCAAGGACGATTGAAGACATGGACTCGGATTCGGTTTCTCTTCTATCACGTTACCCTAGGCTCTCAACTCTCTCCTCTCATAATCGTCTCCCTCCTTCGGACAAGTCAGCTATGCACAGTAAACCACACTCACGCCGTCTCCCCTTTACGCCCTGCTACGAGATCATTCCTTAGGTTCATTGTATTCCTCGCCGTGATGTCATTCCCCGTTGTCAATAGATGCGCCCCTCTTGATCCACGACTATTTCGAGCCTCACCACGATTGTCTGCGCTCGAGCCTTAGCTCGAGCAGCGGGAGGCGAGGTGCGCGCCACAGCGAAGTGGCTCGAGGATATTCTTAGGAACTACTACCGTATGTCAGCGCGCACACGCACTCCGACACAGATAAGAGCTCCACTGTTGACGAGCTCCTCTATGGATGGTTTGTGCCATCTGGTGCAGGGCACACTTCGGTGGATGTTCTGCGCGATGTCGCAAGTCTGAATCTGTTCTGACGTCGTTGATCCCACTTCTCGAAGTGGGGCATGTACCCACGGACGATGCTCAGAAGACTGAGAGCACCCGAAGATGATATAGTGATATGATAAGAGGTTTAGAAGATGATACCACCGGGGAGTGAGCGCGATGGTTTATCTCCAACAATCCTCAAAGTACCTTCATAATCACCGTTCTCATTTACGACATTCCAGTATAATGGTGCGTCGACTCACCTCGCTGCACGTAGCACGGCTCGCGTTGACCATTTGTTTCCAGGGCATCATCATCTCGCTAGTAGTGGGCGCAGTGACCGCTGTCATCGGGGCTATCGTAGCCGTGATTGAAGCAGTATTCGGCGCCATCGCTGCGGTACGTTGCAAGATAACATCGTTGCAAGAAGTGACGTACTGGGAACTGATGCGTGCGACCGCCAGGTGCTGTACTGCATCCTGGACGTATTGTGCTGCGGGTGTTGCACACCTGTTGGGGCCGGCGCGACAGCGGGCGGGGCAACCGCAGCGGCGGGGCCGGGCACGGGCATGTCTAGTGGTCGAAGAGGCTTTGGGTTCGGACGACGGAGAAGGGGGTTGGGCACGGGAACTGGAGCGGGAGTAGGTCCTGGGACCGGGGCCGGGATGGGCGGAGGTGGTTTGGGTGCCGGAACCGGTGCCGGGGTTGGACCTACAGCTGCGACCTACTAAATGCGCCACAAGCAACCTAGAATCAACGAATTATGCGTAACGCTTGTTATATCGCGCCACACAAACGATTCGTGTCTGAAACCTAGCCACCGACGACCGTTGGCTAGCCGATGACGACACGGAGCTTGCAGAGCATCCCGGTGTTTCTGGCGTTGAGTAACGGTGAACGCCGTGGTAGAAATAGAAAGCATACCAGCCACATCGTTGATGACAACAAGACAAATTTGAAGGGGGGTATACCTATACGAGATTGCCCGGCGACTTAAACTACCAGATCACCGTCCAGTTCATATTTTCTGCCTGGACCCTAGTGTTAGCGGGTCGTAGTGAGTGTAGTCTGGGTGCAATTACCTCAGTGCCTATCCACACGAGGGCCTGACGTCTGACAGCCCATGGGAGACCGAAGTACAGATGTCGAGTTGGGATCTAACGACGGTACAATCGGGTAAGTACATGTGGTGGGAAGAAAGTGAGCGGAGCCGTACGGTACACGCTCGGCTATGTGGCTGTGTTTCCCGCGTTTGTCCGTTGACGATGGGCGCTTCTATCCTTGAGACTGAACGACGTTGGACGACGTTCCTCCGACTTGGATGCCCACACTCACTCGAATATTAGGCCACGAAAGACCCACACATCTATACGGTAGCGTAGAGATGCGACACTGAGAAGTAAGTCAGTTGTAAGTAAAAAGCCTCGGCATCACTCAGATCCCATCATGCTCAGACAGATCCCATCCCTCTCTGCAGAGCCTCACCGGCGAGCGTAACACTGTTTAAGGACATGGCTGGCCTACGTGTAGGCAGCCGCCCCGCACATGTAAGGCCGGCTTCATTCCTCGCCAAAGGCGTGATACTGTCCACTATCAGCCGGCGTACGACCAATCGTCGCCCTGAGAAGCTTGCTTGTAGTGAACGTCCGCCCGCCGTGGATCAGGCATTGCGATGCTGGCAGCGGCATCACATCACCCAGCGTTCCTCCCCTGCCCGACGGATGATATGCCGGCGACAAGTATAAAGCGGGCGTGGGCCCGTTCGGTGGTCTCTTGTGGCCATTCCGCTCCCCAGGACGAACGCTCTTCACGATTCTCCTTTCCTTTCCTTCTCCGTTCGTTCTTCCCTCTTTGCTTCGCTGACCCAGGATGGTTGCAGCCGGCCTGCTTGCTTTCTCGTTCTTTACGGTCGCGCTAGGCGCTCCTTTGGCCCGCGAGCCTCTTCACGTTCACGACGCACGGTCGGCTGCGCCTGCGGGGTACACGACGAGCGGGGCGCCACACCCGGACACGGTTCTGCAATTACGCGTCGCGCTCAAGCAGAGCAACGTCGATGGTCTGGTCGATAAGCTGTATGATGTCAGCACCCCGGGAAGTGCGAACTATCGCAACTTCCTGTCCAAGGCTGAGGTGCGTAAACGAGTTATGATGTTTGCGCGTGCGCTTTTCTGACGCGGCGTCACAGGTGGAAAAGTACACGGCTCCGAGCGCGGAAAGTCTGGCTGCGGTGACGGCGTGGCTGGATCGCAATAATGTCACGACGACGCCAGGCGCGACCACGCAATGGTTGAACATCGAAGTGCCCGTGGCCAAAGCAAACGCGATGCTCGACGCAGACTTCTCCACTTTCGAGCACACGGACCTGGGGATCAGCGCCATCCGCACACTCGCGTATTCAGTCCCTGCTAGCGTCAAGCCGCACATCGAGTTCATCTATCCTGCCACGACGTATGTGCCCTTCACCTGATCATACGTTATGAGGCGCTGAACATCGAGGCAGATTCCCTGTGCAGGCGAAGAAGTCATATGCAAACATCCATATCGCGTCCACCCACCGCAACGCCTCGACGCACGCGGCGCGCGCAGTCGATGCTTCGTGCGACAGTGCGATGACGCCGGCGTGCCTGCAGGCGCTGTACAACATCCCTACGACGCCCGCGACGCAGCCATCGAATACCTTGGCCGTCAGCAGCTTTGTGGAGTCATTCGCGAGCACGACGGACCTGAAAAGCTTCCTGGGGCAGTTCCGCCCGGACATGGCGAGCGGTACTCAGTTCGCCCTCCAGACTCTCGATGGTGGCATCAATGACGAGTCCCAGGCGAGCGTCGAAGGGGTACGTATCTTGTATCTGTCAAACGACTGGGGTGCAGCAGCCTGATGTTCGGTCGCAGAGCCTGGATACCCAGTATACAGTGGGTATCGCGACCAACGTCCCGACGACGTTCTTCTCCGTCGGCGCTGACAATGGCGGCGATCTGACGGGCTTCCTCGACCTTGTCAACTCGCTCATCGCGCAAGACACTGCACCCACGGTGTTGACGACCAGCTTCGGTTTCCCTGAAGCGCTGGTTGACCAGAACCTTGCGACGTACGTTTCACACTTGTGATACGTCCGAGAACATGGCTCACATTCTCGTAGGAACCTCTGCAACGCATATGCGCAGCTCGGCGCACGGGGCACGTCGATCTTGTTCTCGTCCGGAGACAGCGGCGTCGATGACGGCGAAGGCGGGACTTGCACCGTCTTCAGGCCCACGTTCCCCTCCGGGTGCCCATTGTGAGTGTATTCCTTCCGCCGTCTATGCGATCCTCGTAGCTAATACTTCTTAGCGTGACCGTTGTCGGCGCGACCCAAGGCACCGCGCCCGAAACCGCCGCGGACCTCTCCTCGGGCGGCTTCTCGAACTTCTTCCCGATGCCCCAATACCAGTCCACCGCCGTCGCCTCGTACCTCACCACCCTCGGCCAGACGAACGCGGGCCTGTTCAACAAAACCGGGCGCGCGTACCCCGACGTCTCCGCCGCGGGCGTCGGGTACCAGGTCACGATCAACGGGACGGTGACCCCGGTGTCGGGGACGAGCGCGAGCACGCCGTTGTTCGCGAGCGTCGTCGCGCTGCTGAACGACCGCCTGATCGCCGCGGGCGAGTCGACGATGGGCTTCTTGAACCCGTTCTTGTACTCGACGGGCGCGGGCGCGTTGAACGATATCACGGCGGGGAGTAACCCCGGGTGCGGCACCAGCGGGTTCCCTGCTGCGAGCGGCTGGGATCCGGTGAGTCTCTTCGTCCTTGCGCGACGTCGACACAGACCAGACGTTCTGACATTTGCGGTCGTAGGTCACTGGGCTTGGCACGCCGGACTTCAACAAGCTGTTGAGCGCGCTTAAGCTTTCGTGAAACGTCTGCTGTTTATACTTAGTGTTTCTTGTCTATCTATCTCTGGGTTTATTTGGGGGTTCTCGGAAACGCCTCGTCTGATAGATGACAGTTGGTACGCTCGACTTTCAGAAGTACGCCATGATGATCACTGCATCTCGACAACGAACAGCTGAAGTGCTGCGTTGTGCTCGAGCTGTACCACGCATATAAGCAGATAGATGTCCTGAAACCGACCATTAGAAGCATGTCTCGGTGTCTAGAGGTAAGCGCACTAGGAAAGTGCTGCTTAGGCATCGGCGTACGCGTAAACCTTGCGTGTATTCGGAGCCACGCGGCCAGACGCGTTCTCCTCTACAGCTCCGAGACGGGCGGCGGCGCGCAGGAAGAGCTGCCTCAATATTGAAATCCAAGTGACCTTGCAGGCACAGTCATTGCAGGATATCGGAGGTTTGCAGTGAGCACTAGTGGGGGAGTTCGCACTGCGACTATGGCGGATTGGACATGTGAGTGGCCCCGCACCTGGCTGTGGGGTCCATACGTGCTAAGTTCGCAATTCCCCGGTGTGCGATGGTCGGGCTACTGTCCATATGGGCCTACATCGCGGAGGTCAATCAAGATTATTATCTTGCGCGCCATCGACTGAGACGCATACCAGATGTCGCACGACCTTCGGCCACTGACGCTTCGGGGCCACACGAGAACTGGCGGCGATGCTGCATGGTTGGATGTGTGCGAGTTGTTGAGTACTTGCAAGCGGATTTTTGCTTTAAACTTGCTCTCCGGATCATGATATCCGTACTGAGTTACGACACTATGCACATGAGAAATATCATGTCCATAGACTAAGAGCAACAGCGTGCATCAGCTAACGGCCTGATTGTGCAGCATTCCACAGCAAGCGTCACGTGTGAGCACTGAGCGCGAGCATGCGAACGTACAGATAACACGGGCAGGCACCGCCAACATGTACATTTTCTGCGAATGGAGTCAGTTTGGCCTCGAGGCAGGTGAGATGAAATGAGCCGTGCTTCTTACCAGGATGAGGTGGATGTGCATCTTCTGATGAGTGCGTCATCAGACACACGCACCCGTCGAGGCTTCGATGCGGTCGGCGCATGTAAGCTCATGCGAGTGAGGAGCCACAGGCAAAAGGATGGAATCGATCGCTTGCGATATTTCTCCCTCGCCGTGGTGCACTTCAGGCTTCAGCACTTCAGTCGCGGACAATTACGACTGAAGCGCATTGAGTGACTACTCCTAGATTGTTCATGATGCAGCCGGCAGCAGCATGTCTGCGTCGCGACCGATGGCATCATGCCCGCCGAGCCGATCTCTCATCTCGCATGGCCCGAGGATCCGGCGAGAAGACGCAGATCGCCGGGGAGCGTGAAAGCCGACGGGCTTCGGACGGAGGGGGACCAGGTGAGGGTCTTGTGCGAACGTCGAGCGCCATGCGGGGGTGGAGGTGGAAACCAGCAAAGGTATGGTCGTGCTTTATCTGGGCACGGGAACAAGAAGAGTATCGGGAAGCGGTGCAGGTGGGCGGAGTTGTACTCAGCTGAGCGATATGGAAGCAGCATCGTGGCTGCAGGGTATCGGTGTCTCCGCAGCGTCCTGCAGCCCGGTATCTGGCCACCTCGCAGGTCGATTGAGATCCTCGCGCGCATCGCAGCTGCAGGATATCGTCGGTGGACGTCGTGCGAGACGAGTGCGGCAGAGAGACGGAGCGGGAGAGCAATCAGACGGAGGAGAAAGCCGGAGGGGCCGGCGCCTGCCGGCGTCATCTGATCTGCAGCACTAGGCGCCCAAGATGGCCGTTTTGGGCGGGGACGGACTCGCATTTTCTGCTCTTTCCTCTCTTTCCTCCTCCCATCCACCGCCATCCTGCCGCTGCTGCACCGGGGACTTGCGCACGCAGTCCCCTTGCAACACTGACCACCAAACTCACCCATCACGCGCACAATCACTCCCGGCGCAGCATCGCCACTAGGCCATCGCCCACCCCAGAGGGGGCTCATCCTCTCCTCCTCATCCTCACCATGGCTCTTGGCGGTCTGGGCGCTGTTCTGCTCTCTGGCCACCCCTCGTTATCTGTGGGCCATGTCATCTCTCAGGTCGATCTTCGCTCGGTCTTTTTCGCTGTGGTTTTTGTCATAATCGTTTTGGTACTCGGTGCGTAATTACGCTTCCGGTTCTTTCCTCCTGCTTAACCACACACACAGCGTATCTCACGAATCCGTCGGAGACCTCCTTCCGGACTTATCTCACCGAGCAATCGTTCAAGCAGCACCTCAGTCGGCTTGACGAAGGCGGACAAGAAGACGGCGTTGCTTCTGACGATTCTGGCGTCCACTTTACTCTTTCTCGCAGGGCCCTGCCGAGCTCCCGCAAATCTGGCAACACATTTGACCCCACTTCACCCTTCCATTTTGTCAGCCGTGCTTCGGTCTCCCTCCGCACCCCGAAGCATGTCTTTTACTCCTTTGGCATCCTAACGATAGCCGCGGTCTACCCGACGGGCCGCCCGCATGCTCGCGGTCACGGCCACGCCCTTCAAGCCGACAGCCTTGTCTCGTCTGTTTCAGATGCGTGGTTTGTCGGTGCGTTCGGGCGATGGTGGAGGGGCGGTATCATTCAGAGTTGGTGGCACGACATGCTAGCGACCAGGAAGGATGCGGAAAAGGTTGGATCAGGTATATTGGACGTAAAGGCGCTAGACCTCCTCGAGAGTTACGATGGTGAGTCATGGTCTCATCTGCGTCTGGTCAGGAGACGAATTTTGTCGCGCCAGGTCTACCCCTCCCAACCTCGTCGCGCCTTCCTTCCGACGTCTCCGGAAAGCTTCGGGGGACCGAGCGGTCTACGGCCAGGTCCAATAATGCCGCACATCGCAATGGCTCGCCCCCTCCTCTTCCGAAGTCTGCCTCCCTCCCCCTGCATGCGCCTCGTATCACCATCTCCACGCCCCCCAAGGCCAATGGACACCAAGTTCAACGTCATGCGTCGCCTCCTACACAGACCCCGGCGCCTGCAGCACCTGAAACAACACGACCCTGTGCGCCGCCAATGCTCGCGTATTCGCCCTCGTCAACCTCGCTCTTTGATTCGTCTCCCGTGATCGCGGAGGTACTGCGGCAGATTTCCCAGTCCAAAGCTGCAGTGCTTGAGCTGCGTACGCAGCTCGATGACTACCGCGCCAGCGCCTCAGAGTCCCATACCGCTATCGAGGCCGAGCTCGAAGAGCAGCGTCAACGCAAACGCGAAGATGACGCGACGCGCACCGACATCAAGACGCGCACGAAGACCCTCGAAGACTCCAAACGCCGCGCAGAGAACAGTAAGCGTGATACGGAGAAACGATTGCGTGCTGCTGAAAGTGCGCGCAATAATGCCGCGGCCCGTATCGAGAAGCTGGGAGTGGAGATCGGCGCGCTGCAGACGCGCATACAGGAGGATGAGAGCGAGATCGTGCGATGCGTAGGGGAGGGCGACGCGCAGGAGCGAGAGGTAGAGGCGGAGCTTGAGCGGAAGAAGAAAGAAATCCGAGTTGCGGAGGACGTTGTTGCCGCGCTCAACTCGCGTGCGAAGGAGTTGGAGGAGCGCATAGCTGAGGAGGAGGAGCGTCTGCGCAAGGCGAAGGAACAAGCGGAGATCAAGAAGCAGGATCGCTCGTTCTACCCGTTAACCGTCGTGCCGACGGTCAACGAGGAGGATCTTTCGCCTCCTTCCTGGTCCGCCACCGGACCATATCCAGATGCCGCTCAGCAGCAGGCTCTCACACAAGAGCTTCTTGCGCATCATACTTCTGACTATGCTGAACGTCAGGAGACCTTCCCGCAACCTATCCAGCCCCCGAGGAGCAAGGGATCTACCTCCTCGGGTTCCAATAACAGCGATAAGCGGGAGCCGTCGGTCTCCCCGCGTCCTGCGCGCTTGTCCCTCACCAGTATCTCGAATCTGCGCGAGCCTATTCAGCGGGTTCTCCCCGAGCCTGACCCCAACGGCCAGGTCCTGATACGTCCCCGTGGCTTCCCGCTATTCGGCGGTGACTTGCCCAGCACGATATCCACACTCTCTACGTCCACCCGTTTCTCGCCCTTCAGCGACAGCGATGACGTCGGCGAGCACGACGCCCCCGCCCATCCGGACGTGCCGACTACCGCGAGCAGCATCTCACCGATGAGCACCTCGCTCATCCCGACCAGCCTCATCACCTCACTTAACAGCGCTGGTAGCACTGGGAGCGTCGGAAGCGTTGGCCTCCCGCGCTCCTTCCAGTCCGAGGACGACGCAGTGCTCGACCGCGACTGGCGCAAGACCGCGCGCTTCCCCGCCCCGCCGCCCGTCGAGAGCCCGAACGCGGCGCGCGGCGCATACACCACGTCGCCGCTCTCGCTCACGTGCCCCACGTTCGACGGCGTCGACAAGGAGGACCCGTTCGAGGTGCGCCTGCCCCCGCTGCGCCGCCGGCTCACCGCGGACCTCGTCGACGCGCGCGTGCCGGCCCGCACGATCTCGGACCCGTCGCTCCCGCCCGCGGGCATCGCGAACGTCCCGCAGGCGCCGTCGCTCCCGCAGGAGTTCGACATCCAGGAGAAGGCGACGTCTGCGCACCGCCGGTGGCTGTCCCAGCAGGACGCTGCCGCCGCGCGCGACCGCAAAGGCCTCAACCCCGAGGCGAAGGCGTTCTCACTCACCACGAAGTCCTTCCCCTCGCTCTTCGCCTCCTCTCAGACACAGCTCGCGCCCTCGCCATTCGACAACACCTACGCGGCCCCCAGCCTGCCCAGCGCGCCGTACGCACCCGCGTCCAACGCGTCCACGCTGAGCGCGCCCCCGGGCACGGACGCGGACACGGTGTTCGCGTCGGTGTCGATGCGCGCGTTCGCGCCGTCCCCCGCGGAGCGCGAGGCGCTGCAGCGCGCGTTCGGCGGCTCCGCGAACGCGAGCCTCGAGCGGCTGCCGACGCTCTCGGAGGTGGCGTCCATCCCGAGCGTGCCGCCGTCGCCCGCGCACACGCACAAGGAGGCGATGGGGCCGGGCGCGGCGGGGAGGATGCTCCTCCCGCCGGGGCTGTCGTGGCTCCAGTCGTTCCCGCTGCGGAAGCCGAAGTTTAGTCCGTGGGAGGACGAGGAGACTGTGGAGGTGCGCGGCGGGGAGGGGCGCTAGGCGCTGTTTGCGTCTTGTGCTCTGCGTCCTGTGTTCTTCCAGGCAGGCCGGGGTGTCGTGGGTGTCGTGTCTTGTGGGTGTGGTGAATCAGACTATCTATGTATGTAGAATCGCGTGCGGGCGGCCGTCCGGGGCTCTCGTAGAGCTGGGGTGCTGGGGTGCTGGGGCGGGTTGGGGTGCTTGGTGCGTCTGTATGCTTGGGTGCGCGAGTAGGCCGGGGACGGGGAAAGGGAAAGCAGGGTGTAGGCGTAGGCGTAGGGCAGGGTAGGGGGGAGGAAGGGGAAAGCGGGAGAGCGGGGCGCGGTCGCCCTTGTGAATAAGTAATGCGTCGTAACGAGCTGAATGACAGAAATATCTCGCCTCTCCTCTCGGCCTCCGTCCCGCCCCAAGCAACCTTCGTGTCCCGTAAATCGAAACTGGAATCGACGTCGATGTGCGCCTCCGGGCCCGGGTGTCTGATAAGTACCAGCCTCCTACGACACCAAAGTACGTATACTGCACCGCAGATCTGGCCAGCGGACCACCCCGCGCCATAAATACGAGCCCCGCACGGGGGCACACGCTCTCGAATAGCCTTTCCCCGCGTGCAGCTGACGGAGGGCGCATATGTTCAGGCACGCGCGGCGGGGACTGTGACTGCTCGGTGCTGCGGCGCTCAGCGTGCAGTTTGCGCGAAGCAAGCGGGTTCAGGGACGCGGGACTTCGCAGCTTCGCGAGCGGGCCTGCGGGGCCAGGGTGCCCGGAGGGAGTACTCGTATGCATATCGGCAGTGCACTGTTATAATTAATGGGTACTTGGTCATTGAGGGGATCGGGATCATGCTGTGCACCGTTCGCCTGCAGCGTAAGTGCGGGTATTATTAGCGGCTTCACGAGACTCGCAGTCTGAGTCTCGCACACAGATGCTCAGTAACCACTGGCAAATCTCGAATCTCGGGCTCTAGAGCACGCAGCGGACGGCGCGCGCGGCGGGGGATCAGCTTCTTATAGCGGGCGGAAACGGGGTCGGAAGCACGCGGGTGCCGTATACGTGCGGTCAGCACTGGTCAGCATCGTCGACATCCTGACAAGTACTGGCCCCGCAGGGATGCGTTCTCCCAGGGCTCGCCGCCGGGGTCTGAGATGCATGGGGGTCCCTCACAATCCATGATAGGGGTGGGGATCTGAGGTTGGGGCACGATCACGCTGTAGAGGAACACGCCTCAGGTAAGGGAGTTCGAAGACGGGATCGTTCGTCGCTATATTCGTCACAGGACATCGTGCAGACCAGAGAGGAGGACGGGACAAGAACAACACAACACCACACCAATGCGGACCGGGGAGAGGGCGAGACGCGGGTATAGAGATAAATAGATGCGGGGTAAGCAAGTTTTGAGCGACTGCGGGCATCAGTCAGTACGAAGTCGCGCTGCACAGCTCCCGTGCGAGAGTGAGCGAGGAGAGCGAAGGGAGAGTGACGTACGCGTGCGACGGGTGCACTGTGCGAGAGCAGTGGGTGTGCGCGTGCGGGCTGGTGCGAAGGGTGGCGGGCGGTAGTGGAAACATTTGCGCGCGGCCGGCAGCGGGGGTTCCGTCCGCCCGGCTGGCGACGACGCGCGTAGTAATACACGGTACACGGTGCAGGAAAGCGGCCTTGCGTGTGGAGAGAAGACAGGAGGCGAAAAGGAGGGTGCGAGTGTGCGGCCCGGGGGCGCGCCGACGAGAGATGCAGCAGACCGGCGTCGATGCGGGGTATAGGATGCGGCCTTGTGCGTGAGGCGGGGCAGCGAAGGGAGGGGAGGGGACGGTGCGCGGTAACGAGTGGAGGGCAGGACGTGTAGTCTGCGGGGACCGGGCGGGGATGCTTGTTACCACGTTGCGATGGGCGCACCGCGGTGTATAGGTGTGAGGACCATCGCGTGCAAGGAGTTCCGTGGCGCAGCTGCAGGCACATTAAAGAGGATATCGCAAGTGGTATTGTGGGAATGGTATCCAGGGCTACACTGCGGCGGAATTGAGGATCCCGCGCACGTCGTCGACGTGCACAAGGTCGCTCAGGAAAGGGCAAAGGTCCATGAGCTCTGTATCGTGGGGATCGTTGAACCACGAAGAGACGGGCACAGCATTGTGGGGATGGAAGATGTAAGACGCGGGGGAGTTGTCTAGAATGATGGTGTCCCCGACGGGTCTTCCCAGTTGTGATAAATCCTGCGTCACCGTGAGCAGATGCAGATGTCAACGAAGCGCAATTTGAAGTACCTTGACGTAGTTTCCTCTGTGGTTAAAACAGCTTTCTCGGAAGAGTCTATGTGCGACCGATCTGGTCGGGTCAAGTCTGTCGAGCACCGGGTCGGCGTACTGCACATGTGCGAGACGACGCATTGGGGTATAATTTTTAGGAAGGGGGCCAGGCGATATTTGTGTCACGTACCTTAGCTAAACTAGCCGTGAAGACTACGACCTCGTAGATCTCGCCCATACGCTTGAGGAAGTCATCGACACCAGGTCGCTTGAGCACGTAAAAGTTATGCCAATACGACTCTATCTCGACCGGTACGATGTAGTCTGGCGAGTTGACGGGCTGCAAGAGTGAAAAGGTTCGCGTCACAAAGCGTTAGACAACATGCGTGAAGACGCACTCTTAAGCTACTATGCACGAGGGTCTCGTCTAGATCCAGCACTAAGCATTTCCGCCCGACGTATTCCGGGGCAATGGGCGGTAATAATGGCTTCGGCAATCCGTCCTGGAGAATCACGGAGCAATTATAGGGAGATTACGCGGAGATGAGCTGCAAAATGAACTTACAGGTCCGGTGGGGATGCCGTTCCCACCCAGCCGGATCAGCCGCTGTTCCTCGTCCTCGACGTCGTCCACTGCAATGAGGTCGTGGACGTTTCCGTCGTCGGTAAACGAGCCATCCGACTCGTCGCCAGAGTCACGCGCCACCCGGTGGTGGTGAGGGGCTGCATGAGAGAGATTCTCACCTGTCGAGCCGGGCGGTTGCACCGCGCCCGATGTTAGGCCGTCTGTCTCGGATAGCGGCAGAAGCTGCTTCGTCGGCGTTGGTGGGACGATAACGTCTGCGTCAGGAATTGCAGGGGATGGGATCATGAGTGGCTGGAGGATAGGTGCGTTCACTGCTGACGCCACCCTCAGTATCTTTTCCGCCACAGAGAATAGTGAATACGTACGCGACGTAGATGTAGAAGACTCTCGCGTCCCATGTTGGGCCGTCTCTGTCTCCTTCAGGGTCTGCTTCTCCGAGTCGATGGCCTGCGATACGCCCTCGTCGAGGTCGATGGGGTGCGAGTCTTGCGTCTGTATGCACGACTTGCAGAGGTGTGTGAATCGCGAGAGGAAAGACCTCTTGGGGCGTTTGGAGGGCGCCTTGGAATCCTCTGGTAACGAGGGAAGCTCCGTCAGGCTCGAGGACGTCAATGCACCTTCAGAAACCGACTCTCCATCTCGTCGCCGTTTGCCTACCGGTGCAGCATACGTGGTTGCAGTTGCTTCTTTCTCCTTCTCCGGATCGCTGGGCGCGGTAGAGCTTTGCGCGGGAGTCTTCCCCGATACCGACGCGATGGAAATCGCGTTGGTAGACATGCCCGTCGCAGCAGTGTGGTCAGAGTGGGTATGGTGAGAGGATGACGGGTCCTGCCCGGTGCTACGCGTGTCGGTTGTGGCAGAATGAGCGTCCGCTGCCGGGGGAGCGAGCTCGGCAGGTGGGGGTTGCGAGGTAGCCTGGGGGAGGGCGTCGGAAGTCGCGCCGTTCTCGTCGCGTGCGGGAATTTCTGCGGCAGAGGAGGAAGTGGGAGAGTTCCCCGCTTGGCTGCCTTCGCCGTCGTGGTAGGTGGACTCGTCATCTGAGCGGAGACCTGCTTCTGACGCCTTCAAGGGAAGATATGAAGATCGTCGGTGAGTTGCTTGATCTAGACCGCGCGTCGCGCGACGGAGCTGGGCGGAGGACACACCTTGCCGTTGGCAGAAGAACGCGAGGAGGCGCGGCTGGACATGGCCTCACAGGCTCAGGCTCGCGGCGGCGCGGGGGAGAGAAGGAGGAGGGAGAGGACGAGGTGGATGTATGCTCGGATCCGCCAGAGCGAGTGCCGTCTCTCTGATGGACTTAGCGCCTCAAAATGGGCGCCTATTCCATCCTCCGCCTCTCTCGCGATCCCGCTCGTTCTTTAGCAGCCGGTCCCGCCACTGCGGTGTAACATGCGGCGCACAAGTCCACGTACTCATGTCGCTAAACGATATCAATGAGAGCGGTCAACGACACGCGGGGGCTGCACGACTCGTGGAAGAGGAAAGGAGCAGTATATTGAAGCGCCCGGGCCAGATCGGCAGGTGATACTGCAATTCGGAGCAACTCCCTTCGCACGTTCGCAGACTAGCTTGTTTCTGAACAATCCTTTTTTTTTTTTTTTGGTAGAACGTTTACTTATGGCGGCCATGGTCCTTTCGGCATGTCAGGTCAGCCATTAAGCACGTTGGTGTCGCAGATCTCCCGCTATGCGGGTCGTCTGCCGGGCGTCCTTCCCCACCATACCCCGAGGAAATGCTTTTACGCACGTAGTGTGGGACTCGGGCTCCTTTATGGGCCAATACCCACTAAAACCCCGGTTTTGAGAACCCAGTCGGTGGGCAAGTTCTCTTTGTCTTTCAGTATTGGGTACCATATTTCTTCGACCTCTGCAGCTGTTAATCCACTTCCTTTCATGAGCGCCGTTCTCCTGTCCAGGTTTAGCCTTCTATTGATGGTTGCAGTCCATCTACTTTCTACTTCTTTCGTGGTATGTTCCTTTCCTTCACTCTGTATTACTCGCTCACACCTTAGTTTCCACACCAGGTACGATGTTTCCGTCCAGAGTATTTTCCAGAGTGTCGCTCCTGCGTCCCTGGCCTTCGCCGCATCCCCTCCTGTGCGCATCCCGGGTGCTCCCATGATGACTCCCCAAGTTGGTTCCTTCCACTCTAGTCCCGCTATTTCGATCAGCTGTTTTAACTTCTTCCAGCAGGTTTCCTCTCCCTCAGCTCGGCACTCGAGGAGTATGTGGGGCATTGTTTCTAGCACGTCGCATTTCTTGCATATCGCTCGGGCTCGGAGTTCGTCCGGCATCCTGGGGCGGGCCCAGTGTCTGCCGACCATGAAGCCGTCGTGCATGGTTCTCCAGAGGTACTGCCGGCACTCTTTCGTTATGTGCCTTCCTGTGAATGAGGACCATATGTTTCCCGCCGTTCGCTCTACGCCATAGTCTCTCTTGACTTCTTCTAGCGTCCTGTTCATGTTCTCTTTTGTACTTGGTCTTTCTTTCTCCGCTCTCATCTTCCTCAGTCTTATCGCTCGGTATGCCAGCTTCTGCGTGATCGCGCTCAGTTTGGCTCCGGCGGCCCACCTCACTGTTGGTTCTCTCCCTACACTAGGGGTTCCCAGGTCAGTCTCTTCCATCTCCGCTCCCTTTCTTGCCAGGCGGTCCGCCTCTTCGTTTCGTCTATGGCCTGCGTGTCCCTTGACCCACTTTATCCAGGTAGGGGTCTCCCGCTTCCTCAGCTCCTCTACCAGCTTTCTGATCACTCGCTGGTTCTTTACGCCTATGTAGCCTATGTCCTCGTGCCTGCTCCTCAGTGTTGTGATCGCTGCAATTATTGTTTTCGAGTCCGATTCAATCATCAGTGCTCTGTCGCGCGGGATTTCCTCGGCCGCCCTGGTGATTGCCACCGCCTCCGCCGTCTGGTTGGTTTGGGGGGTCGTTTTCGGGAGCCGGTACGCAATGTTCATGCTCTCATTTTCTTCTACGTAGACCCCAGCTCCCGCTCTCGCGTTCTGCTCTCCATTGTCTGAGCATGCACCGTCCGTTGCTATCAGGATTTCGCTCGCGTCCCTCCGCATCCTGCTGGGCGGAGTTTCTAGGCCAGTGTCCGGTTCGTGCTCCGTGAAGATCCGCAGGGCTTCCGTCGCGGCTCCCGCCCCGGTCACCCTTCTGTCAAAGGGTGTGTATTCTTCGTTTCGGCCCGTCTGCCATTTCCAGTCATCCTCTTCGTAGTCCTCCGGGTGCGTTCGTCTCGGGTCCCACTCCGCTGGGAGTGTGTCGAGGAGCTTCTCTGCTTTTTCGTAGCATTTGTCTGGGTGAGCACACCTCGACCCCACTATATGCTTCTCACATTGCTCGCACGTGCAGGTCACTCTTCTCAGGTGCTTCCGGCAGCTTCTTCCCGCCGCCAGTCGCTCACAATCGCCGACAGTTCGGACTCCGTGGTTGTTCATCATACAGTTGAGCGTTCTTGACTTCCTCATGAGGCTCTTCATAGCTTTCTCGTCTGCTTCCGCGTGTGCCCACATCGGCATGTCGCGCAGGGTTGCTCTTCCCAAGGTGCGTCTCTCCAGTCTGAGTCCGTACTTCCTCGCTACCTTTATCATTGTCCTCAGGTCCTCTGGGAGCGCCGCTAGCTTGGGCTCCCAGGTTTGTAGGAAGGTGTTCGTTCTCATCTCTTGGTTCTGGGGGAAGACATTCTTCGGGACCGCTTTCGCTATGAGTGCGTCTGCAATGTGGGCCCACAGTGGCCTACCCTCGCCGCTCGTCATGTAGTCTCTAAGCCACACCACTTCAATCGCTTCGTTTCGCGCCTCAAGGTCCAGTAGCCCAATTCCTCCCTTTTCTACATCTCTTATAAGCGTTTCCGTGGCTATTGGGACGTGCTTCTTGTCGTCCCAGACATAGTCGCGCATGAGTTTCTCGAACCTCTTCGTCACCGAGGGGGGCATTCTTTGGACGTCGTTCATGAACTGGGTCATTCCCCCGAGCATCATTTGGACCGCATGCTTTTTCCCAATCAGGGTTGCTCGGCCTTTCTTCCATCGTTCGAGGACCATCCTGACTTTCTCAAGTTTTGCCGACCACACCGTACCGTGGTTCAGCTTGTTGCCGATGAAGGCGCCAAGGATTCTGACTGGTTCGCCATCGGCTGCTACACGTGCTCCCGCCGGGAACGCTGCCCACCTGCCAGTTCTGTTCCATTCCTCCACCGCCTTCCTTCTGTACGTCTCCGTCCCTATAGGTATTATTTCTGTTTTCTTTATGTTGAAGCGCGCTCTCGCAGCCTCGCACCAGGTGTCGAGCACCTCCTGTACGACTCCGAAGTCGTCTCCTTCCGCCAGGTACGTAGTCGTGTCGTCTGCAAAGAGGGTTGCTTTCAGCGGTTCCTCTCTCCCCGGTACTTTGAGTCCTTTGATCCCCGCCGATCTGATCATGGCTGACAGCGGTTCTATCGCAAGGTCGAACAGGAGGCACGAGAGGGGGTCGCCCTGTCTGACACCTCTCCTGATGTCGTACGTGTCGCTCGTGACTCCATTGACTGCTACTGACGTTTTGGCCCTTGCGTAGAGGGATCTGACTAAGTTCGTGAATTTCGCTGGGATCGCATACTTCTGCATCACCTTCCACAGGTACTCGTGGTCGATCTTGTCATAGGCCTTTTCTTGGTCGAGGGCCACAATGGCCCCGTTCCTCTCCTCTGCTTCCGCCCAGTTGACCATCATTTTTGCTAGTTGCGTGTGGTCTTTCAGTCTCCTTCCCGGGACGAAGCCCGCTTGGGACTGATGTATGATGTGTGGGGCTACTCCCGCTAGTCTCACTGCAAGTATTTTACTCAGGAGTTTGTAGTCCGTGTTCAGGAGGGTGATCGGTCGGTAATTCTCGACTTTTGTCCTCTCTCCCTTTTCTTTGTATATCGGGGCGATCCATCCGTCCGCAAACGGGACACTCTCGCAGACTCCGTGGGCATCCACGTCGTCATACGCTCTCGTGAGGACCTCCAGTACATCGAAGGTGTCTCTCCCTTCATGTCTTTTGTCTTCCACGTATCTGGCATTCACCGTTTTCCAGACTTCGTACTGGATACCGTCCAGTCCCGGGGCCGTTCCTGCTTTTGCAACGCGGAGCGCTAGTTCGACGTCTCCCCTGTCTACGGATCTGCCCATCTCCTCCGCTTGATCTTTGGTGAGTCTCTTGTCAAGGCTGTTCAGCGCTATCTCTACTGCTCTTGTTCTTACTTCCTCGCTGTTCGTCGGTCCGCCGTCTTGGACGCCATCGTAGTGTTCTTTTGCAATTTCCGCCATTTTCTTTGGGTTGCTGGTATATTCTTTGAGCGGGTTTTGTGGGTCTGTGCCCGGGAGTTCGAAGGCGTCGATCATCTCACGCGGAGCTCTCTCTTTCTGAAGGTTCACCCAATACTTCGTCGGCCTTTCACCGTCTACTCTGTATTTCGCTCTTGACTTTGCTTGCACTTGGGAGAGCCTCTTATCTTTCAGTGCCTTCAGTTGGTCCGAGATCATCGCCATCTCTTCCGCTGTCGCGTTCTCGCCCATCTCGCCTTTTCGCAGCGTCGCGTGTCGTTTTTCGAGCTCGCAGATCTCTTTCATCAGCTTGGGCGTTATTTCTCTCTCTCTCTGGCGCGCCATCTCTAACCAGTCTTGTTTTAGGTCGCGCAGCACTGTCTGAGGGTTTTGCTCTTCCGTTCTCCCTATCCCGGTTATCACAGTGAGCTCCCTTACCGCCTCTTTCCCTCTGTTTTTCATTCTCTTTGCCAACGCTTTGTCTCTCAGCAGGTGGAGTGGGAAGACAGGCCTCCCTTTCCCCACTTCAGGGGCGGTTGGGGTTGTGAGCGTTACCGTCGCCATCCTGTGGTCCGTTCTTAGCCCCGGCTGTTCGATCGTCCACTCTCTCGTCCACTTCATCTGGGATGTTTTGACATAGATTCTGTCGAGCCTTGCCATCGTCCTCGCCTCACCTACTCCCCTCTGGAAGGTGAAGTTTCTCTCTGTTGGGTATGTTACTCTCCATCCGTCTGTCATCGTCATCCCCAGTTTCATCTTCAGTTCGTCTAGCGCTGTTACTGAATCTTCCCGTACTGCCCCCGGGACTGGGACCCTATCTACCGCATCTTCTACGTTATTGAAATCTCCTGCCATCAGGTCCGGCCTTGGGACACCCGGGTTCTGTTCGTAGTACGCCGCCACTTCTCTATAGAACGCCGCTCTTTCCGCAACGCCTTCCGATGTCGGGGCGTAGATGCACAGCATGCTCCTCTTATCCCCGCCTCTCCAGGCGACCGTGAGTTGGATTGCTCTCCCCTTGACTATTACTACTGCTTCTGCTCCCGCTGTGCTCACGAATCTCTTGTTTAGGACTACTGCGACTCCCTCCTTTTGCGTCGGGGCTTCCTCGTGCTGTGAGTAGTAGATTTTGAGCTTATCTGCATACATTCCTTGTATCTCCTCCACTCTTCCCTGTGTGAGGTGTGTTTCTTGCATCATGAGGATTGCTGTTCTTGTTTCCGTCATAATGCGGTATACTTTCCCCCACTTATTGTTTGGGTGGTCCGCGGTAAGGACTCCAAATCCATTCATGTTAAGCGTCGCTATTTTCAGAGCTGTTTTCTGCGTCATTCGTTCACTCTTTTTCTTTCGTGGTCTTCTGTTGTTTCTCTTGTTTGCCTCCCGGGGGGGCGTCTCCTCTGCCCCGCTTCTAGCCTCCTCTCCGCTCTGCTGGGTCAAGTGGGGGTCCTCGCAGCCTCTCGGCTGGGGTCCCGTCACTCCTCTGCCGCCGTGTTCCGCGAAGCGTTCATCGAGCACGGGGTCGGCAGTGGGGCTCCCGCGCCCTCTTGCTTCACCGAAGCGCAAGTTGCCGTTACCCGACGGAGTCGTGCCAGTGGGTGTGTTTGTTGTTTGGGTTGCAGGAGCTGATCTGTGTCCCACGCAGGTTCAGCCATTGCTGCGCGGTGAGAAGCTTTCCCCGGCTTCGCGGGCGACTATGCTTTCCGCGCTCACTTCGCCTCTGGACAGGCTTCGTGGTCGCTCGCTTCAGCCTCTCGGCACGGCACGTCGAGACCTCAATAGGTCGCCGTTGAGTACGCGCAAGTCCGGCTTTCCTGCACTCTATGAGCCAGTAGATGTGGGCCGTCCTTGGACTCCTCTGCGCTCGCTTGTCCAGCTTTCCTGCTTGCGCAGCGGTTCTCGCTCCACCCGGTTGTCATTCGGGTTTCAGCGCGGGGTCGTTTCTTCAGAGTCGCTCCACGTTTCCGTTCGGCCCACTCGCATGTTCCTTCCTTACTCTGTCGTCTATTTACCTCGGTCTTGCCGTTCAGTCCCAGCGCACATACGTTTCATGCTCAAGATGCTCTTGTTACTTGTGTCAAGCCGCCGTTCTCGCGAATTTACATGTGCTGCCTCAAGATGTCTGTACAGTTGTGTCCCTCCTTCATCTCTCTGCCCGCGCCTATCTTCCAGGCTCATCCCCTTCTCGACGTCGGCTTCGGCGTAGGCTTACGCCTCAGCTCCTGCTTCGTTTTCTCATTCCGGCCCGTCCACTCCTGCGTCCATAGCTCCGCGATTTGGGGCATCGCTGACGTTTGGGCGGCCGTCGAGGGTCCCGGCGACCTCGGGTGGTCCACGTAGCCTGCTGCCGATGCCATCGTGATCTCGTGGAAGTAGTTGGGTCTCGGGGCGATGGTCCCTTTCCATCCCGGGATGTCGTTCGCGTTGAGCGGGCATTGGTGCGTTTGGTGGTCCGCGCCGTGGCAGCCCTCGCATCTCAGGTCGCGCTGCATCGGCTTCACTCTCCCCGAGAGGTTCGGGAAGACGTGCGCCAGCAGGCCGCTCCTCCACGTCTCCCAGTGTGCGGCGTTCAGCGTCGGCGGGTCCATGTAGACGAATGCAGCGGGCATCGAACCTGTCTTCGTCGCGACTTGTCTCACCTCGATCTTAACCGTGCTTATCGCGCGCATCGTGGCTTCTATGTAGTCTCTGTACTTCTGGTAGTTCGGGTGCGTCGAGACCATTGTCTTGATCGACGTGTACGCTGGGTCCGTCTTGAGGGCATCCATTACTTTCTGGCGTATTTCCGCGTTGTCCCAGTTTGTGAAGCCTGTGAGCGCCGTGAGGTACCGCTGCGGCTCCTCCGCTCTCGCGTAGACTACGAGCGTTACGTCGTCCGTCGATATGACTCTGAGTCTGACGAGGAGCTCTGCCGCGCCTTTCCAGAGGCCAGTCGCCAGCCACGCCGTTCCTGCGTCCCACTTCCTTACCCCCGGCCCGGCTCTAGGGGGGGCCTCGACGTCGACCTTCGGCATACCCGTGGCCATCGTGATCACATGTACGATGTTGGCGTGGGTGTCCTCGGCCTTCTGGTTGGGTATGTTGTCCTGCCCGTATACATCGATGATGATCGCCGTGCCCGGTTCTGCCGCCTTCCACTTCGCTACGCTCGCGGGGTGGAGGCACCTGGTGAGGTCCTTTGAGCTCCTGAACTGCGTCTTCGGAAAGCCTCCTTCCGGGACCGGGGTGAGTCCCATGGTTTCGATGACATCGAGACGCGCTTCCCAGATCTGTTCGGCAGTCATGCTCGCGTTCGTCGGGTTGCCTGGGATCGGATGGGCTCTCGCCTGCGGGATCTCGCCCGTCTTCGTCCAGTCGAAGGGGTATGGCTCTTCGTCCTCGTCCCGTCCGCGCTCCTCCCACATGAGCCTCGGGAGTGTCGGCGACGGTCGATCTCCATGTCCACAGTGGGGGCTGTGGCCATCCCGGTTTCGTACTCGGGTCTCCATCCTGGGGCCACTTTGGATCTAGGTGCTCGTGCCCCCGCGCCCGATGGGTTCTCTCGCCTCGCCATGGGGGTTGCAGCCGTGGCTGCCGTCCCGTGCGAGTAGGGGTGGGGGTTCAGGGGGTTGCTCCGTCCCTCCAGTGCCGCCGCCGCTGTCGTCCACTGGCCGCTTTGGAGGATCTTCCGCGTCGCCTCTCCTCCCCAGGGTGGCTGCATCGGGGGTAGGCTGAGGGCGGGGGCGTTCGTCTCGCGCGTGTACCTTCGCATGTCACCCTCCTCTGCCATCTCCCACGGTGTCCTTGCGTTCAGGGGGGGTGCGCTCTGGCGGTGTTCCAGTTCGTCCTCAGCACAGTCCATGTTCGGCGACTGGGGGGTAGTCATCTTGTCGTCGTTGTCGTCTACGCAGGTGCGTTCCGCCGTGCTCTGTGACGCCATCGTTCCCAGCAGCGTCTGCTCCTCCGCCCGTTCACCACTCTCTTTCTGAGCTCCTTTTCCGTGCGCTGGGATCATCCCTGCGATGGCATCTCTGACGATTTCCGCGAGCGACTCCTTGCACTTCTCCATCACCGCTCTTGCGAGCGAGTCTGCCAGTGTTTCCTGCGTCTCCTGGGTCTGTAGGGGTCTGGGGAGTGCGGTTGTCGCGTTCGGTATGGTCTGGCGGGGTGCCTTAGCCACCTTCGGGGCTTTCGGGGGGGGTCGCCTCTGAGCTTCGCCTGTCGGGCCGACGCGCTTTCTCTCGTCGTTCTCGTCGAGCTGGGTGCACGCGGCGGGGAGCGTAGGCGTTGCCGCTTTCTCGTTCGCTCTTGCTCAGCCGTTTCAGCGGGGGGCGACGCGGGCTCCTGCTGAGGCGTTTTTTGCAGTTTGGGCTCGGCTGCTCTCTGCCAGTGCTCCCTGGGCTGTGGAGGAGGGAGCGGGGGAAGTGCGTGAGGTCGTTCGTGTCCGGGGGTATTCTTCCTTCTTCTCCTGCTGCCAGTGGGCCTCCCTTCTCGCTCAGGCGCTCCCCGTCCTCATTCTGAGGTCCCCTCGAGGTGGGCAGGGGTTGCGACGCGCTTGGGGATGCGGTTGGGGTTGGTTCGAAGGACGAGAGACTGTTTATGCCCTCTAGGAGGTTGTCGCAGTTTTCATGGTCCTCCTGCTCCCTGTTAGTCGTCACTCACTTCGCGTGTGGATCGCTTACTGCTGTGAGGTTTCCCGACTGGGCTTGGTTGTACCACTTATCCATGTCTGTCCAGCTCCATTGCATCTGCCCATCTCCCATCGGGCCCTCCGCTGGTGCCTGCGGTTGCGGCGCGGTCCTGAGTCTCGCCGCTGATCGTGGCGTCATCGCGCGCATTGGGTTCGGCGGCGGGGTCTTCGGCGGTGCATCCATTTCGTCTTCGCCGCTCTAGCACAGTGTGGTGGTGGCAGCGATGGTGGTGGGGGGCAGACAGGAGGGGGTGCTGGGGCAGGTGCAGCGAGGTCCTCGCCCCCGCGACTTCTCCTCCGTCCTCGGTCCCTTGCATTTCGGTGCTGGTCGTCGTCTGCACTCTGGGCGTCCCTCTTCCGCGGTCCCCCTTCCTCTTCCGTTCCGGCACTTTCCGCTTTTCCACGTGGCTCGGAGGCGCTTCCCGGTCAGCCGGGTTTCTTACTGGGTCCGTTTTCCTCCTATTCCTCCGTGTATTCCCGTCTGCCGCGATCTACACATGGGCTATCCCTTCGCTGGTGCATGGTATTGGGTACTCTACTCTTGTCCGTACTCTCTACTCGCCCTGTTCTCTTACTCTCTCCCCGTTCTCGTTTGTTCCTCTACTCCGGGGAGCTTCGTGGATGTGTCGAGGAACACTGTCGCGTCTTCCTCGAGTGGGATTCTCCCTTTCGCTCGCCACTTCTCGAGTCTCATTTTGACTCTTCCCCACTTCCCCACTTCGATCGTGACGCCTTGTCTGCCGTTGATAATGACTACTGCCTCCTCGATTTCCGAGCCGCTTTCTTCGTTCGCGATTGTGATTTCTGCGTCCCCGCCGCTCAGGATCCTGACTTCCAGGACGGTGCCAGTCACGCTCGTTTCCTCGGTGGTGTAGTAGTGGTGGGGGTGGGGGCTGGGAGTGCTGGTTGGGAAGAGTTCGTCGCATTGTTTGAGCTGCAGGATTTGGGCTACCATCCCTTTCTTGACTGGGATGGTGGGAGGGACTGGTGCTTCAAACGTCGCGCGGCGTTTCGTGGGGTTGGTTTGGGGGTGTGGGTGGGCATTGGGAGTCTCCTTTGCCAGTATGATGGTGTGGGTAGTGGTGTGCATGGTGGGCATATGTATCTATGGGTCATGTTAGTCAGTTTATATGCAAACATGCGCGTTTGTTACTGACGTTAATCGCTTGTTTCCTGTGAATTCTTATATGTTAGACGCGCATTGTAACTCTTGGGCTGTGTCTCACATAGTTGGGCTTGTATCTTGGTTGGTTGTGTGGGTGGGAGGCCAGGACTTCTGTGTGGTCAAGGAGCCTCTTCTTGATCTCTGATTTTTATCTTGTATATGTCATGGTCATTATTTTTTGGTTACGTAGTTTGTTGGGACATTGTTTCAGAGGTTAGTGTGTGTTCTAGTTGGTTGTTGCTCGTGCTGCTTACCCTTTTACTCTGTAGTAGTTTCTTATAGTCTCAGGTTAGGCTGCCTGGCCGTTATATCGGTGCTGTTTCGTTCTGTTCTATCCTGCTAGGTTGTCTGCGTTATCCAGCTATTAGTCTTATTTAATGCACTTTTCTTGCCTTCGTGTCGCCTGCGTCGCCTTTCTCTTGCAGTTTGGATCTTCTTATCCCGACTTAACTGTGTTTATTCGGTTATTACGGATCTTATCGGGATTAGCGTCTTAGTTTACCGGGGTCCGGGGCGCCTCGTGCTTTGTTTCCGGTAATCTCTACCTCCGCGGCTCAGCTTTTGGCCTCGGGGCGCTCTTTCCGTTTCCGCGCTTCGGTTCGCAGGTTTCAGGAGGGTGCTCCCAGGGCTTGCGTTCGGCTGAGTTGGTTTCGGCTTTGTTGATCTCCGGGATCCGCGGATGTGGTAGGTCGCGTGTTGTTATTTGACGCCCGTGCATCGGGGTTTCTGTCTGGTCGGAGCTTCGTCAGAGTTTGGTACTGTACAGTTTTGGTCTTATTTGGTTTGTGGCGTTTGAACTCTGTTCGGCGTCTACCTCTCTGCACGTGATTGGTCTTTGCGGACCTGGCGTTTCTGGTACATCTTGCCTTCGTCTCGCTCGGTGTCGTGTTCCGTGCAGTTTTGGTGGGTTTCAGGTGGTCTGCTCCCTCTCGGAGGGTAGCCTCGCGGTGGTACTTCGACCTCGCGCCTCCAACTGGAGGGGGGGGTCCTCCTTTCCATCGTGGGAAAGACCGACCTGATGGTGGTATGAGGAAGAGTCGCCCCCCTTTCTGAACAATCCTACGTTGCACACAGCAGACATCCGTCGATTAACATGGCGTAGACTGCTGATTGCAAAATCTTCTGAATGCTATAGGAACCCGCTGATTCGGTTGTCTTCACGCATGGTCCGTGCGCAGGCGCCTCCCCGGTATATAAACCTCTCTCGCTCGTAGAGGTTCCGCATTCTTGTGCTCGGGCACGTACTGTCGCCAGTGAGGTCTTTACCGAGGCACAGTCTTTTGCTGATTGCAAATTACACATCCGAACACGTCTGTTGGCTTCGGCCTTCAGCAATTTTTGGAAAACCCGCCCGATGACGACCATTTTGTGGTCAGAGGAATCCTTAGCTAGCGTAGTACTTGCAGCGATCAATGAATCTTCTTTGCTCTCAACCACCATCGTGTCCCTTGCTTGGCTTGAACAGCGTCTTGAAACCTGTCAAATCGTGTGTGTTTTCGTCATGGCATTCATCACAATATCTGGGTATCCATGTTCTGGAAAGAGCCAGCGTGCAGAACAACTTCGAGCACACTTCGAGTCTCGTTTGCAGGACCCATCATATGAAGGCCCACAACTCAAAGTTGTGGTGGTTTCGGATGACAGTTTGAACATCCCTCGTATTGTCTACAACGGTGAGTAGCGCAGGGAGCCATGATATACACATATCGTTAACAGAGTTGTAGATGGACGCGCAGAAAAACCCGCAAGAGGTGCCCTGTTCACCGCGGTGCAGCGACAGATGGGCCAAGACACCATCCTGATAGTGGACTCGATGAACTACATCAAGGGTTTCCGCTATCAGATGTACTGTGCCGCGAGGGAGCATAAGTTACGCGTCTGCACAGTGAGTGTTTGTCATCAGGCCGTGGACTAGAATTCACGGAAATATGAAGTAGGTCTTCGTGGTCGCGACGCACGAACAGTGCAGAGAGTGGAATACATCGCGCCAGGACGACAGGGCATATGCGCCAGAGACGTAAGTTTCTATTCCGCTTCCTTTCAATTCTTTCAGACTAAACAACTTCCGTAGACTTGAAAACCTACTGCTACGCTACGAGGAGCCTTCCTCTATGGTGCGATGGGATTCTCCGCTTTTCACGGTGCCGTGGACAGAACAGGATGTGCCGATCGACGATATTTGGAAAGCAGTAACGGAAGGAAATGTGAAGCCCCCGAATGCAGGAACCCAAGCGGTACGTCGCCGACGGCCGGCATGATCGTCCGACCTCCTGATCCGCCCATAGGTACCGAAAGCCCCCACCGATGCGCTCCGGACGCTCGAGCACACGACGACGACGATGGTCGCAGCGATCATGGCCGAGCAGTCCGCATCCGGTGGGCTCGGCGGGCCTGTCAACCTGTCTGTTTCCGCAACGGCCAAGCCGCGAGTAAACCTGCCGTCCCGCAATATTACTCTATCGGAGTTGCAACGCCTCAAGCGGCAGTTCGTCACTGTACACAAGAAAGCGATCACGCTCGGCACAACCGAGAAGGGTGCAGTGGACTGGAGCGAGGAAAGCATAGCGGACAAGTTCGCGACGTACGTCGAGGGCAATCTCAAGCCGTAGCGATGTGTTGTCTATGACCAGGACCCCGCGTATCAATTCACGTTAATAGCAGACTTTGAACTGCTCTCGAAGTCGCAAAGATGCCATTTTCCCTTTCCGCCTAACTATTACGCCCTCCCTACACAGATGTATTCGGGGCTCAATGTTCATCCTTACCTCGTAAGCTTCCGCGATACCTCTTCGGGCCCGATCATAACTCACCTGCAGGATGTGGTCGCGACCCTCGCCCTCATGCCGGGACCGCGAGCGGATAGACCTTATCAGGCAACTAATTTGTATTCCGCCCAGTGCCGTCAATGCGTCCCGCCCCAGGGCTTCTCGGGTGCCCCTGCGGAAGCTCTGCTTATAGGCACGGGTGGCTGAACGTTGGCCTCGCCCAGAGCTCGGATGTAGCCGTGTGCTCCCCCATAGGGCATGCATACAGGCGCGATGCTCGCGCAGGCGGATGCATTAACATACGCCCGTGCGCGAGTAGCGTATTGAAAGCTTCGCTGAACCCGCGTTAGCTACCCCCCTTCTTCTCTTCCTTCCCTTCACGACCTCCCGCATTTTCTACGCGGACACGATACCAACTATGCCTGCTACAGGCCACACACCCACGCACTCGCACTCGATGCGCTTCCCGAGCGTCGGGATGGAGGTGCTCAGTGCCTTCATACATCTCTTCGGTGAGCATTCTACAGCTATGTCGACCGTCAGACGTCAACTGACGTACTCTTCCATCCAGGTGTTTCCATTCTCGCATTTCTGCTAGCGAAGAAGATTCATTGGTCGGACCTGTCGTCGCGCCAGGGGCTGTCGCGCCTGACTTGGCCGCGGCTGCTGGTGATCATGACCCTCATTGACTCGTACGTTGTATAAGCCTTCCTTACCGTTCACACTCACCGACAGCTATCATCACAGGTGGCTATTCATTTTCTCAAGTAAGCCGCGACGACTCCGTTCAGTTTGGTAGTAGCTGATGATCGTACCATGCAGCGGGTTTAATCGTCAACGGAGCGGGAATGGAATTCAGTGAGACGGTATGCCTCCTAGGAATATTGAACTGCATCGCTTTCTACGCCACCTCGAAGATCCTCATATACCTGTTCCTCGGTATGTCACCCGTCTCTCTGCTGACATCTCACGCTAACACCCGTCACAGTCGAAAAGGTTCACGTTGTATGGAGTGGTGCGTACAAGAAGAAGCGGCTGCGCTCTCCGATGTACTTGACGTGTCTTGGAATTGTGTCGGTATACCTCGGCGTCGCCATTTTCCTCATTCTTTGTGAGTCACCCATGCCTGCATATCAGCCGCTGTACTCATCTATGTCTATAGCACGTGTTTCGTACTTCCGAGAGGACGGCTCTTGTGTTATCGGATTGACGCGGCCCGCGTCGCTCACACTTCTCGTCTATGATCTGTGAGTATATTTTTCTCTCATACCCCTTGGAACACACCATGACACGTCCTCGCAGGTTTATCAACTTGCTCCTCACGTCGCTTTTCGTCTGGCCCCTTTTAAACCGCAAATTCGATACTCCCCGGATCCGCCACGTTGCAGTGCGGACCCTATGGTAAACACAACTCTTACCATGCACAATCTCCTAGAGGCTCATACGATCCACACAGGGCCGCCGCAGTTGCACTGACCACATCGTGTATCAACATCCTAGTGCTGACAATCATGCACGGAAAGCAGCTTGGCTGGGTCTGCCTCGCCTCCTGCGGTACAGACGTAAGTCCAACACGACCACCCACGTCCACACGCACTTATGCTAATATCATATCTCACAGGTCGTCGTCAACGCGATCGTCCTGAGCTGGGTGACTTCCGCCCCGCGCTCACAGGGCGGGTCCGTGACCTCGTACGAGGGCCCGGGCGTGATAGACACGAAGCCCCTCGACACCATCGACGCCACGACGAGCTGCGCCAGCGGTGCCTTCACGTCCTTCTCGCGCCCCCGCGCACTCAGCGAGCCGCCGCGCCCCGCCATCCGCACGCGCATCGGCCGCATCTCGCGCCTGTTCGAGCCGCGCCACCCTGCCATCGTGCAGGAGGCGGACCCGGACGTCGAATATGCGGGCGACGCGGTCGTGCTGGAGGAGGTGAAGGAGTCGGAGGGCGGGTTGGAGGGCATGTATGAGCACTCGGCGGACGAGACGTTCTTGACTGAGCCGGCGCCGGCGTACTCGTCCATGTCGCGGCGCAGCGATCAGAGTCTGCGGCAGCATTTGAACGACAGCCAGATGCAGGTGAGTTTTGTTATGGGCTTTGTGCGCGTCTTGCTGGTGTGGGCGCTGACGGCGATTGTGCAGATACACGTTTCGCAACAGACGGACGTCGTCGTGGATGATATCCCTGTGCCGCATTCGCGGAGGCTGCGCAGGTGGTGCAGGAGGAGCCGGAACAGCGAGAACCGTGTTACTATCACTGAAGTAAAGGGGGAGAGTGATTAAATTGTCGTGTGCTCAGCTGTATTCTTGTATCCATTAGTCCCAGAATTATACTGTATTTCTACTCTACCTTTGCCGTGCATTGAAAATGGGCCGCCAGTACTTCAAGTGGTCAGTATTATACAGCAAACCCAATAGGAGGCACCATACTCCACCGCACACATTTATCAGGAGGTGCTCCGACGTGTCTACCCGCAAGCAGTGCTGCTAGCACCTCCTGCAAAGTCGACCGCGAACACAGGACACCAATTCTTAGCTTCCCCGCGCTTGGAATTCCACGGCGGTCGCAGCAGCTCTGGCCACGGATCGAGGAGGAAGTAGAGGCGTTGTTCCTCCACAGGCTGTGCCACACGCCACACCTCCACCTCTGCCATGGGTTTCCCGACGGCACTTCGGCCGTCCAGCGCGCATCGTCGACAGACACTGGGATAACGCCGGGCAGGCGGCGAAGCGGCTGACGAGGACGTCGGTTGCTGTGAGGCTCTGCTGCGAGCTTGAGATGAAACTTGAACCAGTCGGTGCTGGCATGGTGAAGGACGTACCGACGGCGACGTAATGTAAGTAAAGCACCGGAAACGCGTGCAGAACCGCCGACTGGAGTTAATGGAACGTGGAGGATAATACTGGCAGGACCTCATATCAGTATTCCTGATCTCACGGCCCACAATAACGGATAAAAAACTACATACTCGGTGAACTGGCTCACACGGAGAGGAGTCATAAAGCCTTGTGGACCGATGCATCCTGGCTCGGTGTATGCGGTAGTGCAGTGATATCGAATACAACACAGGCCTTCTTCGACGATAGTTGCCTTCGAAAACCTAATGTGACGTGAAAATCCACTGACAACTCGTCGCAGGCTCAGCGGTGCTTCGGAACGCTGAGGGTGCGCATGGTGGCGTCCACTGGCCAACCTCAGGCTGGTAGGCCGATGGCACCACCACGCGCACCCCTTGTGCGTGCAGCACACCCTCTGGCGGTGAGAAAGAATACCAGCCATTTTGTATACCATGATTTATGACATTGATTGGCAGTATGGCGCACGCCACCTCGCCTGTGCGCCACACTCCGGACACCCGACCCTCACCAGGCGCCATCGCGCTACAGAACCCTGAGGGGTGGTCATTCATGCGCCACAACGGTGGCCTGCCACACGCTGCGGACGAGACTCGGGACGCACTCGGGACGCAGCACATCGCTGGCCCAAGTAGCATTCCCGGACATGCGTACCTCAACGGCCCAGGCGCAGAGGGAACCTACCCTTCCCCACCATAGCCGACATTCCATCCTGTCGGCGATGTTGTGCCCCCGCACTCGTCATGGCATCTGCGAGTCTGAGTGTCTCTACTAAGTTCGGGTCGTCGGCTTGTAGCGCTGAGGACGCTGTACGTACGAAGTTATCCATGTAGTTTTCTATGCTTGCAACAGATGAAAGTACTGCAAGCCGGCTTCCTGGCGGGGTATCTCGAGGTGCAGAGCAGAGCAGTGAGTGAACGCGATCAATCGATCAGCCATTCTTGCAAGAGTCGTTCACATCAATGCGCCCGCAATCTAATCTGATCAACTTCCCAAGCACTCGCCGGTTCACGTTCAAACGTTCAACACTTGCGCCTTCACATACACAATCGCCGTGGCTCTCCTCAGTGCGAGTTAGTAATCTGGGCATATGTCAACAATTTTGGTGCGCTAAGACCGCCATGACAGCGTAGGAACCATTTCTTCACTCCGATAACTAAGAAAATGCCGCCTAGTCGTCGGTGGACGCGCTCTACCTGGACCTCTGCAGGAACAGCTGCTCTAACATTCAAGGAGTCTGTGCGCAAGTGCCACTGCCAAGTGACCGATGACCTTGTATGCAAGGTAACTGTTGGGCTCTCTACGTCAGGTCACTGACATCCGCATTGCTTACGTCTAGTCACTGCAGCGCAGACTCGCAGCACCGGCCGCGGCGCGTGTCGCATTGACAACCCTGATTTTCGTGCTTGTAAATCACAGATTCTCACGAAGTCGAGACTGGCAGACAACTGCATCCGATGTATTATGGTACATGTCAGGCCTGGAGCTCCCATCACAATTCATCAGTCCACAATTGACGCTTGTGGTCAGCGTTGTCGCCGGCCGGCTCGAGATGTTCATTAGAAGTATAGCTGCGAAGCCATCGATGGTCCCCCGGTGCGCAGTACACAACAGTCGCTCGCATGTGATGTTTTCTCCCTCGTTCGCCCGTCCCCCTCGTGCTCCCTATCCCGCGTGAGGCTGTCGCCTTACGTTTTTCTTTGTATCCGAAATGACGGAACAAAAAGCCACCGAGCTGGACAACAAGCTTAAGGAAACAAATGAAGCGATCGCTACTAGTTCGACATACAAGGCCACGCAGGCCGAGCGACATCTGAATCGTCTAGGTGAGTTATATTCTATCTCCCTAGCTCCCAATATCTCACAATATCCTTCGAAATCTGCTCGGGTTTCCTCCAGGGGATCACGTCTCGGCGATTACAAGCGGAGACTATGCATCCGTTGCGCAGAGTGAAGCCGCTGCGTCGGCATTCTCGCTAGTAAAAGAGGACGTCCTCAACTTCGTAGATAACAGCAAGATGCTGATGTCCGCCCTGGACGAAGTCGCAAAGCTACACCCATTCATACAAGGTGAATCTATGTAGCTGTTCCGCATGACCGATACTGATCTTGGCATAGTGGCGGTGTCACTATTCAAGGCGGCGCTGACCCTCGAACTTACTCGACGGGAGAACGACGACAAAGTGCTTGCACTGAACGCGACGATGTGCGACATGATGTCGATCCTCACGCTGTGCGTTATGAGTCTCCCTGTTTCGCCATGTTTATTGAATAGTGCCGAAGTTTGAAGCGTGTGGCTACGGCGAAGGTTGTGGACCCGCGTAGTATCTCGATCGAGGACCGCGTTATGCAGCGCATGGACGCTGTGATTGAGTCTATCAAGACATGCGCGAAGGTTTGCGATAGCTACCATAAACGGAATCTCACTAGTGCGTCGCTGTACCACCATCCTCTTGCTCACAATGTACTAACCTTTCCGCTGTTAGTCAAGATATTCACGAGCACCAAATGGAAGGCCAAGTTCACACAGGTCGCACAGCAGTTCGTAGACCACAAGGCAGGGCTTTCGCTCGATCTCCAGATGCACGCCAGTATTGGTATTGTCGAAACGAACGAGACCCTATCGACAATGAGCCAAAACGTGGAGAAAGTCATGGACATGGTCTTCGAGCTCATGCGCTCCCCCGAGGAGCGCGAACTCGCGCGATTTGTATCGAGCAAGCCGGGGGGCACGGACGCCGCGTTGAAGAACCACACATTCCTCGCACAGATCCTCGCGAAGCAGCGTCCGTCGAAGGAAGATAGCCTCATCGCACCCACACAATCTGAAGATATCCTCACCGTCGAAAGCCTTCAAAAGGAAATCGAGAGGGATGTCGACAGTGTGATGAGGGACAACCGGTTCTTCGAGCAAAAGTTCGAAGCCATGCGCATGCAGCTGGACGAAGTCCGGGTTACTATCCGTCACGAGACAGACCGTGTAATCGACGCGGTGTTGTCCGGTCCCCACGAACGTATCGTCGACAAGGTAAGCATTAGGCATGCATATATTGATATTAATCAATGCTTACCGTATGTACATAAAGGACCTCTACCACATCTGGAAAGAAATGGTATAGTGTCGAACACATCTCGTTGACGTCAGCTTTCTGACTAACTCAATGCGCAGCAATGGAAAGGGAGCGTCAAGGCCAAACACCTCGTCATGGCGATTCGCGACCACTTCGCGGAAGAAACCCATGCAGCTTTAGCGCTGATTCGCGATATCACCCAGGATGGTGACCCGAAGGAGGCCGCGCAAAGGATGTCTCAAGTTGCAGAAGTCGCGCGCCGTACCACCCCGTATGAGGATACATGGGCGCTGCAGTATATCACCGTATCGCGTGTGCAGCCGCTGATAGAGGCTATCGACAACGATGTGTCTTCGTTCGTGACTGTCACAGAAGTCAACGAATTCACTTCGGCGCGGCCTGTGGGATGGAGGTATGCCATTCTAATGAATCTACAGCCGTTGCGTACTGAAAAGAGATCATAGCCTTCCACGCTGGGTTGCGTACTGGATGTTCGGTATGGTATTTGAACAGGTATCGCTTGGCAACGTATCTTAAGCATCTGACAGGTTTCGAAATGACGGTGCAATGGTACTATCGTCGCATCCGTACCCTCCTATCGAGTATCCAGATCGCGTCGCGCTCCGTTCTTCTCGCAAACTCGCAAACCTTGGGCACCTTCTTTGCGTCTCCGCAGCTTTGCTTTGTGGAGAACCTTCTATCAGGCCTAAGCATGGGTACTGGTTGGTCTGGCGCCGACTGGGACTGGGACACCGTGTTCGCGAAGTTCAAGGATTACGTTGTGGACCACGAGAACCAGCTCGGGACGCGGCTGCGCCGGGTCGAGTACATGATAGATGAGCCGACCACGCTCACTACGCTCATCGTCGGAAGTGAGAGGCCAGAGACGGTGAGTCCATACACTGTATGTATTTCGGCCGTCTAACTCACACGCGACTCTACGCCAGTATGTTCTCCCCCTTGTGTTCCTTCTCCTAAGAAGGACGCTGTATATCGTCCAGCAAGGTTCTAAAGTCATGCTCCACTCGGAAGAGCTATCCATCATCCGAGGTTCGCTGCAAGTGATTTGGGCAGCTATCGGAGATCGCGTGGGCACTTTGCGAGGTGATTATTACCCATCATATTGCGCTCATTCGAATACTGAGACTTTCGGTAGCGATGTTCAAGTTTCAAAACCTGAGTCATACTGAACAGCTAGAGAACTTTTCCTTCGGTCTAGTGCGCATTTCTCATGCTTGTGTAGAGAGAGTGATTCACACAATCTGACCCTTCTCCTTAGTATGCTCATGTCTTTGACAAAGTCAAAATGAGCTTTTATTGGGAGAGAGATCCGGAGATGGACTCGCCTCGGGTGACTCGCCCTGAGCCGGGGTTCAGAAAGGGCCGCCAAGATTCTCTCATCGACCTCGATGTGAGTTATGAGCACGTCCCGCTGTGTTATGGCCCCCAAGTCGAGGAGCTAGACGTCCTCGGCGAACGCTGGAAACCCGAGGCTATCGACGAAGGCGATGCTACACCTGCAGATGCTGAAGGGACGTCGCTCATCGGCCACTGGGGTGGAACCTATACGTATGGCGAAAACACGAACAACGACGGCTTGGTCAGCTTCAAAATGACCAGACACGACCCAGACGGTACAATCGCTGGCAACGGCAAAGACGCATGGGGTCCCTTCACCGTCAGGGGCACCATATCCGACAACTTCGTTGCGTGGATCAAAGACTACGAGATGCTCCAACAAGGCGACAAAATCGTCTGGTACTACGAAGCGATGGTGCAGGACGACATGTGCGGCATGGGCGGCGTGTGGGGCCTGCCGGAGTCTATCATGCAAATACGCTACTGGTCCAAGACACGTACTAAACCGGTGGTCAACGAGCCGCTGCCGCCGCCGGGCTCCCAAACCGACAAGCTCGTCACCCTGGGCACGTTCACGCTCAAGCGCCGCCCCGTCGAGTACTTCTTCGCCTGTCCCCCTGCCGAGGAGTTCAAGCTCAACCGCAACCGCGCGCTGTGGAAACTCGCTATCAACGCCGCCATTCAGACCGTGCACGCCAGGTCGCGCCGGCTCGACTGGAACGCGCTTCGCGAACGCCGGCAGCTGCGCGAACGATTTGTCGAGTTGGTCACCAAGCGGAAGGCCCAGAGGTACTGGCTCAACGACGAGGAAGAGCGCGAACGCGGAGAGCTGCAAAACAAAATCCATCCAGACGATCTACACGCGTGGAATGCCCTTGCTTTCTTTCGGCAGAGGCGTGAAATTGTTCATCAGTAAGCCACTTCAACGAATGAGCATCTGCTCCTGCTAATAAAGACACCCGTGTTTAGCTCCTCCCGTTGCGGAGCGTGTGGCACCATGCCTATCACCGGGAGCCGTTTTTTGTGCGCTGACTGCACTACGGAGATCGGAAGTATCACGGAGTTCTGTTATGCGTGTGTGTTGAGTGGAGCGCACGCCCGGCAACCACAACACACGCTCGTCCAGCTACGCTCGATCAAGATGCGCCTATATCTGTTTTCGGTACTTCACGCGGCGAAGAGGACCCTCGCTTACAGCTCCGGGGACAACAGTCCCACTTCGAAAGAGGGCCGATCGTGCGTACAGTGCCAGAGCACTATCAAGCGGGAGCAGCCATACTGGTGCTGTTTGGACTGCGAAGGCAAGTTCCATACATGAGATACTGTAAATATATATCTGACACCTGGCGTTGACCATAATTCAGCTTTCGCGTATGTCTGTGACAAGTGCAACGCTCGCATGGAACATGAGAAGCCGTGGATCCGGCAGCGCCACCCAAACCCGGACTTTATCCATGTTCACGACTGGTCGCACACACTCACGTATGTCGCCGCGCCGGAGACGGGAAGGACGCCCAAACAGCCTTCCATCGACGACCGGCTGGCGTTGATCGAGGCGAAGTTGGACGGCAAGCTGGTGGACGTGAATACTCGTCTGGCGAAGCTGGAGGATATCTTGGCTCTGGTGCTCTCGGGGCTAGGAGCATTAAAGGCAGCAGAGAGTGTAAGGAGCATGAACACATGATGACCGTGTACTATAACGTTTTATTTAGTACCCTTAGTCGTCTTGTGTTAAGGAACAAGTACTAGTAGTGAGCTGTAATATTATTACCTGTGCGATGAGGCCGTCCCTCCTTTGTGAGAACTTGGTGTCCGTTTCTAGGCATGGCTCAGGCCAATCTCCTTGCCAAGCGTTGCCCCCAGCTCAACAAGTGTCTTCAAGTACGTCGTCTTGATCATGTCGGAAACATTACGAGGAATAAGCGCTTCCGAGTATGGTCAGGGAACGATCACGTGTATCGCGATTGGCGAGCGCGTTGTGTGGCCGTATTTACGCGACCGTCTCGTCCTGGAGTTGAACATCATCTCCGCCACCTGCATACGCTCTAGGCCACACAGAAACGATTCATATACGACCGCAACAACGACACTATGTTTCCAAGAGGAGCAAGGTTCCCCGCAGCTAAGGGTTCGTGAGTTGCGAGCGTACCCATTGAGAATTCTCGAACTTATGCATGGCTGTCATGTAGCATCCGAGGTACCAGGACCTGGCGCATACAACCCTCAAGGTGAGCACATATGAGCGCATATCTCCAACGGACTGTTACTGAATATTGCAGACCCCGAATACGACTCGTACAAGCGCGGTGCTTTCCTTGAGAAGACGAACCGATTCGACAAGGACAAACCTTCAGACGTTCCAGGTGCGCATGGCCCAGGCTCTACCATCGACATTCCCGCTGACGGCAATACCCTCCTATTTCACTCAGGACCCGGCGCGTACGACGCGGATTCCGCCAATGTACAGAACAAGCCACCCGTACCAAAACCATCCGCTGCGAGTGATCGTCTGCTAGCCCTACAACGTAAGCTGGAGGATCTGGAGAGGATACACGTCGAAGAGAAGAAAGCTGTGAGTCCACCTTGCGCACCGTCATCAGCCAGCCTCCAACCCCGGTGCAGCACCACCTCGAACAGGAGCGGCTCAAGTTCGAGCTGAACCGTGCGCAACGGACGGCCGCAGAACAGACCGAGCGGTCCGACAAGCTCAAGAAGCAGAACGACGCGCTCGATGCGCGCGTGCAGGAGCTCAAGAAGGCTAGCTCCACCGAACAAGCTGAGCTCCGGGAGCTAAGGCTGAAGCTTCGCGCGAGCGAGCACGAGCGCGCGCAGCTCGCATCCAAGCACAACGACTCGGGGGAGGCGCGTAAAGCGTTGCAGGCGGCGGAGGCGCGGCGGAAAGACGAGCTGCGGGAGCGCGACCGTAAGATCGCGGACCTGGAGAAGTCTTTAGCTGCCGAGCGCAAGAAGCGTGAAGCGACTGAGGCGCGTTGGCAGGAGGTGAAGACGAAGACGGACGACAAGGTGCAGGAGGCGCGTACGGCTACTCAAGAGCTGGAGACAAGGCTTCAGGACGCACAACAGGAAGCACAGGCCGCGAGGGAAGCACTGGAAGATCTAGAGGCACGCACAGAGGATGCCGAAGCCGAGCTCCTTGAGCAGCTTGAACAGCATCGTACCATGCTAGCTCGCGTAGCCACGGAGTACGGTCGACTGGCCTCAACGACTGTGACTTTGTCTGCGCACCAGGAAGTCAAACGGGAGACCGACGCGCTGCGGCTGCGCAGCAATCGTCTTGAGAGGAAGCTTGCCAACAGCGAAGGCCAGGTTGTCGAGCTGGCGAACCTCATCCGCCAGGTGAAAGAGGACAACGCTTTCCTGTCTGCTCAACTGCACGAGGCTCGTGTGGATGCGACGACATATCGCGAAATTTATGCGGACGTCGCTGCCGACTATTATGTACCCGACTCCTTCGGGGACATCGAAAGTAGCCTGGCGGCCGTCTCTCGTGAGCAGCTTGCGCTCACGGCCGAAGCAAGCCGCACTCTCCAAGCTGACATCGAAGCTTGGGCCACCTTCGACCGCGCACAACGAGATTCCCTCCTCTTCCACACCTCCGTGCTCGCCAAAGAGCTCCACGACATCCGTGCACAGCTATCTCAACGCTCAACAGAGCTCTCCGCTGCGCAGGCCACGCACACGCTGCTCTCCGAGTCGATGCAGCGCGCCCAGGCCGAGTGCGCGGAGGCGCAGCGCCTGCTTGCGGAGAATACGGCCGAGCTGGCAGAGGCCCGGACACACGGCGAGCTCGCCAAGAAGGAGCTCGAGCTCGTGAAGACGGACTCGCGCGCGGAGATCGCGCGCATGGAGCAGAGCCTGCAGCTCGAGAAGGAGGCGAGCCAGCGCCTGAGCACCGCCGTACAGAAGGCGAAGCAGGCCGAGCAGTTCCTCCGCAGCGAGGTTGACCAGTACGTTCCTTCCAATTAAATGTATCTTCGGCGAAATACTAATGGTATCCCGCGTTTCATCTTCGCAGGCTCAGCGCTGACCTCGCGGACGCGGAGAAGTACGAGGAGGCATACAACAACCTCCTCGTGGAAGTGGACGCGCTCGTGGTGCGCCACGCGCTCGCGGAAGACGAGGCGCAGCGCCTGAGCAAGCACAACGCCGAGATCCTGGGCCACCACAACCCCGCGCAGCGCATCATGTACGTCGACCGCATCCGGCGCGAGCTGCACGACACAAAGCAGGTACGCCTTTCCCCCGTCCCTGCTAATTAGGGTCGTCGCTGACAATGCTGCTGGGCGCGTGCAGAAATTGCTCATGTCGACGCGCGATCGCGACGCGGTCCTCGCGGACAACGACGAGCTCCGGCACGAGCTCGGGCTGTACAAGTCCGTCGCGGTCCCGCTGGACGCGAAGCCGCGCACGACAATCACGCGCGTCGCGCGCGTCCCCTCTGCGCTATCCGACAGCGAGCTCGGCGTTCCTCCTTCGACGCGCTCTGTGTCGGCGTCGGCGCCAGGGGCGCGGCTGGCGAGTGTGCAGGAGACGGAGACGGGTGCGCCTGAGGACATGACATTGGATGAGATCATGTATTAGAGTGGCTGCGGGCTGGCTGCTCGTCTGTACGTCGCTGTTTGTTTTCTTTACGCCCTGCCTTTCTCTTTTGATACCACATTTAACGATAATCGGAACACATTCAACGTCTACTTGTGCGAGGCCCATCATTCAACAGACCGCATTCCGCGCTCGTAGTATACAGTTCTCATCCAACATAAATTAAGCACAAGTCCTAAAGCTTGAAGCGTGAGGTCCGGGGCGTCGCTTCATGCAATAATTGCAATTCACAGCGGGAACGCGGTACCACGCGCAGCCTTGATCCAAGTAGAGTTCGCATCCGGATACTACGTGCAGTCATAAGCAAAAATCACGGTACCGCTACCACCGACCGAACCCAAGAGCTAGAAGCCAACTCACCTCCCACGTCATGATCCCCGCACCTACAACACAAATGCATCAGCACCCTCTTCGCGCACCCTCACCCACCCACAAAGAGAAGCAAAGCAAACAAAACACTCACCCCATCCAAGCTCCCTCCGCGCCTCCCCTACACACCCCGCCAGCATCTCCGGGTCCATGAACCCGTCCGCGCCGCCCCCCGGCGCGGCGTACTTCCCGATGACGAGCTTCGCGAGCGGCACGCCCGCGTGCGCGATCTCGCGCAGCGCGGAGCCGGGCCAGGGGGCGCCGGCGGTGCGGAGGAGGGTGGTGCAGGTTGTGTATGTGGAGGGGCCCTCTGTGGGGGTGGGGGGTTAGTTGGTGTGGGGGAGAAGAGGGGGAGAGAGGGGGAGAGGGAGCGTACGGTTATAGAACTGTGGTGGGGCGGTGAGGGTGGGTTAGAGGTGTTGAAAGCGGTGTTGTGGGGTACCATACCTGTACGTTATACTAACAGAAGCAAATGAGTGTCAAGAGCCAGAAGACAGCCGCCGAGAGTGCTCACCCAGTCGATCAGGTCGCCAGCTTGCTCGTGCACGGTGAGATACGCGCCGGTCGTGTCGAAGGCGGGCGAGAACCACGGTGCGACGGCTGCGTCCCGGTCCCGTCGCGCTCGTAAGTCCGCGTACTGGGATATCGCATGCGCATGGTTACTCACGGGCGTGTGTCAGGAGATAGTCCCCCTTGGGCAGCTTCTCGCGCAAAGTCTGCGTGAAGACAACGAGCCACGCCTCCGCCCCACCGTCCCGCGCATTCATCGCGTCCAAATCCTGTCACCAAAAAAACCGTCCGTCAGCCAACCCGTCCACTCAGTCTGCCACAAAGCACATCGCCGCAACAGCGCCGAACCTCATAGTCAACGTCAATCCCGTCCAGCTGGTTATCCAGCACCCACTGCGCCATCGCATTCGCGGTCGCCACGGGGTCCGCGCCGCCGCTCGTCGGCGCGTCCGTCGCGCCGAACGCGGAGACGAGCACGCTCACGCCCGCGGCGTTGTACTCGGCCTTGAGCGCGGCTTTCTGGGGGGCGCTCAGGGCGGCCCAGGCGGCGGCTTGGTCGGCGGCCCCGGATGCGAGGAGGAAGGAGAGCACGCTGCCGGAGCGAATTTAGCTATTGGTACGGCCCGGGCGGGGCTGCGAGAGACGCACACGACGGTGTATCCCTGCGGTGGTGGCTGCGGTCAGCGCGAGGTGCATGCGAGGGAGGGTGAGGCGAACCTCGATCTCGGACACTGGCGGGAGGACGCTCCCGCCGGTGACTATGTCGGTGTAGACTACGAAGGCAGGCGTGGACCCGTACGCAGGAGGGGCCGTACTGTTGTCGCGCGCGGTGGAATTCTCGGCGCCGGGAGACGTTGCGCTCCAATTGGTGCCGGGAGCCGTCGAGTTCGCAGATCCGCCGTCGGCGTGAGCGTGCCCAGATGCATGCGCAGGGGACGGTGCTGCAATTGCCAGCCCCGGGAGAAGCCCCAGGAAAGCGAGAGCGAGGCAGAGAAGTGAGGAGGGGAACTTGGGCTGCATCTCTGGCTAGCTAGTGGCGCCTCTGGGCGACCTGGGGGATCGAAGGGGTGGCTTTGACCAGGAGACGAGGGGATGTCCGTGCTTGAAAGCGCGGTTTATATCATGCAGTATGCAAGTGTTGCGACGTCACTGCGTTCCCCGATGTAGCTGGCCATTCTTTGGAGCCAACGCAAATGAAAGTGGGAACGCAATGAACGAGCGTGTTTGGCAAGCTTGCCGGTACCCCAGCCACACGACCGTTAGGAAGCGGCAATGGCGCAGGGTGCGACTTTTGCTCTGTCTTGCTGCGAAGATACCCGATGAGTGTCCATTTCAGTCCAATCGAATCGAGGGGATGTGACTAATGCACCTCAATGAGCGCTCATGCCGCTGGTACGGTGGTATAGTACGCCATTTGAATTCGAACAGGTTGAGGTGTCTGTAAGTCTTGCGCGTGATTTTGATGGGAATGGCGGACGGTGTGCATTCTTCGGCCTTGACCCGACTCGCGGAGAACAAAACGAGATCGTGAAAGGTATGCAAGGCGCTACCAGGGCTCGAACCTGGGTTTTGGGAAGTTGATCATCAGAATCCCAAGTGATAACCACTACACTATAGCGCCGCTGTCCAAGCGGTCTCTCGCAACACTAGAGCCGTGTGCAGACGGAACCAAGTGCGCGGACTGGCGTACTCGTCGATCGCCGCGTCGAGGACGGCGTCCAGGACGACGACGATGAACCCTCCGCACATCCTCATCGCCCGCAACTCCAGGGGCCCCAACAACCTCAACTCCGCCTCCCTCAGCTCCCCCACCGAGACCCACGCCGCCGCCGCGGGCATCTTCAGGTCCGCCGGCTCCCCGCCCTGGTACTTCGAGGAGTACGAGTCCGATGGCATGGCCTCCTCCCTCAGCACCAACGGCGACATGGAGGACCCCATCGAGATCGAGGAGACCTTCACCCGCGCCTACAAGTTCCCCGGGAACGTCAAGATCGTCGTTGAGTCCACCACCTTCTGGTATGTACCCCGCGCACCGCGTACCTCCGCGCTGTGGCTGAACGGGCGTGACCCAGGGCGCACAAGGAGGTGCTCTACTTTGCCTCGGCCTTCTTCCAGGCTGCCCTCAGCGGCGGCTGGGCGGAGACCGAGCGCGATACGTCGCGTCCACAGTCCATGTCCTCCATCATTACCATCTCGCAGCCACCCACCGTCCCCGGAGGGGACCCGAGCGCACAGAGGCAGTCGGAGATCACCTTCGCGCCCATGGACCCGGACATGGACCCGGACGAGCTCGTGCTCGACGTCGACATCCTCCCCGACGAGTTCAGCGAGGCCGAAGCCGAGCCGTCCTCCGCGGACAAGGCGAAAGCGAGGGAGGACAGTCTGAACAAGCTCGAGAAGCCAAATACCGCGACGCCGGCTAGCCCCACGACCAAGGCGAAGGCGCCAGACGTGGACGGAAAGCCTCGCCCGGTGACTGCGTTGCGCGCGGCGAAACGATTGACGAGGGCGAAGGAGGTCTCGCCGGACGCGATCATAGTCCTCAAGGAAGAGAAGGTACGGCTGTGCGCTTAATTCGCCGTGCGCATGCATTCAACACCCAGCAGGCTAGCACTTTCCATGACTTCTTGAAGTACATTTACCCCCAGTACGTGTCTACTCTTGTCCGTTTCATGACAGACATTAGTGCGCGTTTCGACGTCGGGACATCTGCCCAGAGTGCACCTCATTGCGGTATGTCCGCATATATCCCTCAGCTAACATACAGAATCACGGTGCAATGTCTCGCCTTGTCCTGAGCGCATATATGAGAATGCTGCCAGATCCGCCACGTAACGTATCATCCTCATCTGACCATATTGCACCCCACAGCCTCGTTTGCACCATCACCTGGAACAACGTCGAAGGGCTCATGAACATCGCGCACAAGCTGCACGTTCCCGCGCTCCAAACCGAGTGCCTCACCTTCCTGCTCACGCACGCGGCCGGCCGGCCGCTCAAGGCGATGCGCATCGCGGAGCTCTTCGACGAGGACGAGCTCTACCGCGAGGCGAGCCGCTTCGTGCTCGACAACCCCGGCGGCTGGTCCGAGGACGAGCTCGGCACGCTCAGCCCCGCGACGCTCCTCAAGCTCGAGAAGCGCCGCACGTGGTTCCTCGAGCGCGTCCTCAAGCTCGGCCTCGTCCAGATCGCGAAGGAGTACCAATGCGTGCGTCCCCCCTCCCCCTCCCTCCTCCGTCGTGGCGCGTGGCATGCTGACGTTAACCCGACGCGCGGCGGCGCGGCGACAGTGCCTGTCCTGTCCGGACCCCGCGAACTGCGCGCGCCTGCTCGAGGAGAAGTGGAAGCAGGCGTACCAGGCCGTGTTCCGCTTCGGGCCCTGCCAGCCCTCCATGGTCTTCCGCTACCTGCGCACGTTCGAGGGCGTCAGCCCGCCGCTCTCGCTCACGCACCTCAGCTGCCAGACCACCGCCAAGGCGTTCGTCGCGACCCGTGCGTCCCTTCTCTTCCTCCCTCTTGCCCGTGTGTGTGCGCGGACGCTGGCTGACTGGGCTCTGGGGCTGGGGGTCATGTACTATAGTGTTCGACCGGATGTTCTCGCTGGGCGTGCGCGGGAGCGGGACGGACACGGCGCCGCTCGGCGCGCGCGTCGCGGCCGTGGCGGGCACGGCGACCTCGGGCCCGCGCCGGCACTTCCTCTACTGCACGCTGCACAGCGAGCTCGCCGCGCGCCACAAGCGGTCGCGCGAGCAGACGTGACCGTCCCATCCATCAATCCTTGCTCGTTCTGTATGTAGGCCGTATCACTTCTATCTGCGCTGTGTGTACGTTGTCGGTGCTTCCTCGCTTGCTTGCTTGCTTGCAGTACTTTATTACCCTCTGTTTCTTCTGTTCAGTGTTCGCCCCTACTTGCTTGTTCGACTCATGTATGTTGTGTACGATGGCGAATGGTTGCATTGCACGGATCCGCTGGGGTGGTGTGCATATGTATAAAAGCTCGGGAGTAGATAGTACTGACTGGTACAGCGCTGCCTGCATACGACAGTCAACTCCACGCAGACTGAACATCGTGGATGTACGAGCTCGTGGACTTGTGCGCCCACTTTGAGAGCTCACATGAAATCGACGAGAGTTGGTAGCGTCGCCTAGGCTTCGCGCCGGATGACTGCCGGATGTTGCCAGCGAGCACGTATGTAATTGTAAACCCGCGACCTCCCAGCTCCCGTCACCGCTGCTCCTCCGCTTGCTCTTTGCAAGCTTCCATCTCATAGTCTGGCACCTTTCTCGACTCCTGGAATGGCTGCTGAACAATCCGAACCCCTTGAAGTCGTCGTTCGTCGCGATTTCGCAATGCGCATTGTTATCGCCGGCTTCACACTCGAGTATCACCAGCTCGGGCTTATCTACAAGCTCGTGTGTCCAAACTCGACGAGGACGGATTACATCGCCGCATTTTTGGACTACCTTGACAACTCAGACGATCCCGCACACAAATATACGACCATCGCCCGCTATAGCCGAGACGGCGGCTTCATACTTGTGCAATCCCTCGGCATAGCTTTTGACGACGCACAAGCTACCAGGCTGTTGACCAGGTTCAAGGACTACGCACTGGAGCGACAAGCAAAATTTATACCATCTTGGATCCCTAAGAATGTGGTTGGAGAGTACACAGATCTGCTCAACTCCATGTTTTGGGTGACCCGTTGCTGGGATGACATCATATACTATCATGAGTGTACGTCTATTCTAAAGTTAAAAATGCATATTCGATGCTCAATATTATGTTCGATGATTGACGATCCTCTGATCCAGTACCGCCGAAGTATAGAACACTTATCAACGCAGTGTGTCAAAGGCGCTGGATGAAACCTGGGTATAATCACGAACAGCAGGGAGCACGTCAGTTCTACGGCAGCCAGCTTTTCAATGCCAAGTTCCCGGAAGTTGAATCTGGAGATGTGAGTCCAAGTACTGCCGACTCTCGTGGCTCGCCGACCACACCTGACACGTCGTGCGCTTCGCAGGTCCTATCCTCACTTGATGTCGATGACACCGAAGGCATATGGTTTGAAACTCCTTTGGAGCCAGATGCTGAGTCCGATGCTGAGTCTGACTCGGATGCTCAGTCCGATGCTCAGTCCGACGTTGGTGAAGTTGCGGAATGAGAGTCGAACATAGGGGCGAGCAACATATCCGAATAGTGGGTGGTTTCTACACCCTGAAGGTGTCGATGCGTCACATGCATCAGTATGTTCGTGACCTTGGGCCTGCGCCGGCACTTCCTTTTCTGCACGCTGCACAGCAAGCTCGCCGCACGCCACAAGCGGTCGCGCGAGCATACGTGAGCGGCGCGCACCCTTCCCATCTACTAGTCCTTGTTCGTTCTGTATGTAGGCCGTATCACCACTATCTGCGCTGTCTATACGTTGTCGATGTTGCTTGCTTTTAATTCACTACTTGATGACCCTCTGTTTCCTGACATTCCTCGGCTGTTTTGCGGTGCGGGCCGCGAAAGACCATATTCACATATGCGGTGTACGATGGCGAATGGATGCATTGCACGGATCCCTGCTGGGGTGGTATACATATGTATAAAAGCTCGGGTATAGATAGTACTTGTGAAGGGCGCCTGCGCGCCCCCGTAATTGAATGCCACAGTCACCACGAGCCGACGAGCGGGGAGTACGCGGCTGCAAGCGATAAAGTCGCGTACATGAATCATGAATGAACGTGAACGTTGAACGACAAACAAGGAATAAGGAAAGGAAAGCGATGAATGTCCCCAGTGGAAAGAAACTACCCAAGATACGGATATGCAACATGACAGGCGGCGGAAAGGAAAGGGGCGAGGACGCAAGGCTGCATGGGTGGCTATAAACAAGATGAATGCGGGGCAGAAGGCTTTTAGTACAGCGACGGTGCGGATATGCATATGCGTTCTACAGGGCTACAGACCATCTTGAGAGAGCGGGAAAATAAAGGACGGGCGGAGGCGGGCGAACAAATACGGAATAGTGATAGGGATAATAGGGTGTGTGGAGTCGCGTCCGGGGCGCGGCGTATACCTCATGAGACGGGGGGAAGCTGCTCGAACACCCGCGGCGCGTTCTCGACGAGCCACTCGACGCAGAGCGCCTTGCCGGCCATGTCGCTGAACTCTGCGCTCGGATCGGGCGAGCGCATGAGAGTCGCTGTGGGAGATGCGTTAGGCGCTGTTGTGCCCGCAGAGAGCATGAGCAACTCACGTCCGAAGACAACTCCTAGGTTCCTGGCGTGCATCAGGTTTTGCTCACTCCGCTCGCAAACGCTAACGTGTACGAGGTCAGATACGCGACCGCACACGATAGAATACTAGACATACCGATGCAGATGAAGCATCAACGCCTTCAGGGTGTAGTAGTGCTCCCTGGGCAGCTCATGGACAAGGTCGGCGAACGTGTTCGCCTTGAAGTTCGGCTCGCGAATCGTCGCCGCCCCGATGAAGTTGTCGTGTAGCTCGTACGTGAGCAGTGGGTTCGGCAGCGCGCGCAGGTACGACTTGAGCACCGACGTGACGCTGCAGATGTCGTTGAAGCGCTCGGTGTCCCGGAGGTCGAACGACGCGTAGTCGCCGCGCTCGAAGAGCTGCGTGATCATCTTCGACTGACCTGTGCCGCCGGTCTTGCGGTAGATGCCCTCCAGGTCGAGAGCTGGGATTTGTTGTTAGCAAGAGCTCAAGAAGTGGTGAATACCATAGCGCACCTATGTGATCTACCGCGTCGATACACTTCTCGACGATGACGGGGAGTACACGGGGCTCATCCTTGGAGTCCGAGCGGACTTGTTCAATCAGATCACGACCAAACATCGACGGTGCTAATACAAGGATAAGTTTGATAGAATGATATCAAAATGGAGAGATACGTACGTAGCGGCGCGAGGGGAGCTTGGTTGTCCTCGCGAGACGGCGCCGACTGCTGTGAACATGCCAAGCTCACGTTGTGGATGCAACGCGTGTGCACCGCGATGCTGCAACCTGCGCCACTTCTCAGCATCGATCGCACTCCGCCATTCCCACAACGACTTACTCGTACAGCGGAGCTGGGACCCCCACATCTTGTCCCCGCAGTGGTCGCACCGCGCGACACGCAGCACGCTGATCTGCTGGAAGATGTGCTCCGTGCGCCACCTGGGCTTGTTCATGTCCATGCCGTTCAGGCTCATGTTCATCGCCGGGTTGGGATTGTGGTTCGGGGGCGCGTTCGAACTCACGCTCACCGCGACGTTCTCCTTCGGCGCGGCTTTTGAGCCCGGCCACTTGATGAAGCGCGGCTTGACGGGCTGCGGCCCAGGCGTGCCCTGCACGTCCGGCTTCGTGACCTTGATGAACTTCGTCTCCGACGACTCGTCCGTCGTCGCGAGCGTCGTCGAGGACGCGGACGCGTTGAGGATCGGCGGCGAGCGCGCGCGGTCGAAGAAGTCGTTCACGCGGCGCTCCTGCAGCACCGTCTCCTCCTTGGACATGTTCTGGTTCGCCCCGGCGGCCTCGAGGCGGCGCTGGTACTGCGCGTTCAGCTGTGCCAGCTCCTCGTTGCGCTGGTTGAGGACGGTGGTCTCCTCGAGGAACGCATCGCGCGAGGCCTTCAGCTCCGCAATCTCGCGGAAGAGCACTTCGCGCTGCTCGGTCAGGGGGATGAGCTCGTGCTGGTACTGCGTCTTGATGTTGTCAAAGCGCATGGACAACGCCCTTGTCAAAGAGGCGCCCCCGTCCTCGCCGTTCGCTGAGCTGCAACACAATCATGATGAGGATGGTGCTGTGCAGACCGGACAATGATAAATGTACCTCTTGGATGCGGAGAGCTGCTCGACCTCTGCCATAGTCATGTCCCGCTCGACCTTCAGCTTAGACAAGTCGCGTTCCAACGTCGACAAACTGTCCGACAGCTCCCTCGACAGCTGCTTCTGTGCCTCCTGACGCTTCGACTCGCCCGAGATCGCGGTCAGCCGCGCTGCCTGACCAGACAGCAGCACCCGCAGGCGCGTCACCTCTGCTTCTGCGTCCCGCCGCGCCTTCAGCTCGCGATCGTACTCCGTCTGCGCCACAGTCAGCCCGTCCATATACTGCTTGCTCGCACGCTAGCAACATCCGCTCCTGTCAGCCCATACCCAACATAGCAAACCGAGCGCGACGAACCTTCATGCCATCCACGTTACGCTTCAGGTCGTTATAATCATGTTGCTGTTGTTGGAGCAAGGTCGCGACAGCCTGGACAAACGCCGCATCGAGCACGACCTGTGCCGCGCCGCGTTCTGCAGCGGTGGTGACTGCCCCCATGAGCTTCTCCCGCGCCGCCTCCACACCGTCCGCGGGGGCAGTGACGGTGATACGGGCGGCCGCGCCGTTCCGCTGCGCGTTCGAGTCCAGTCGCTCGCGCCGCCGTAACGGGCCCAGCGGCGGAGTGCCCGCGCGTCCGAACATATCCCGCTCCCGGTCGTTGGACCGGCGCGCGTCCTCCTGGGACGAGCTGTAGTCGTGCGAGGACGACGACGCGGGGCTTGTCGCGCCGCTCCTGTCTACTGCGGCGGCCGCTGCCGCTGGAAATGGTGGCCTCTTCACGGGCGTCTCGTCCACGTCTGGCCGTTCCCCGAACCCGAGCACGGTGATGTCGCTGCGCGGCGTCGCGGGCTGGCCGGCTGAGTCGGGCGGGGTAAGCTCGAACTCGCCCGCGGCCGCGTCCTTGATGCGCTCCGCGCCCTTCGGCACGCCGCTCATCGTCCTGATCAGGTCCGAGAAGTCCGCGCCGCCCATGGAGATGCGTATCGGCGGAAGCGCGGGCGCGATGAAGGTCGAGTGCGACGTGCGCTCGACCGGGGACGACTCGCCGTCGTCCCCGGAGTTCTCCTCCGTCTCCGTGCCGCCCCTGCGCTGATGGCGCGGCGCGACGTCGATGCGCAGGTCTCCTGGGCGCGGGTAGGGCTTCTTCTGCTGGGACGAGGGGCCGTACTCTTTCGGCGGGAGCGACGGCGGCCGGTCGTGGCTCGAGTCCTCCTCGCTCGTCCCGTTCTCCTCCGACTCAGCCTCCGTGTCTGTGCCGCTCTCGATGCCGTGGGGAACATCTGCAAAGTGCGCTGGGGAGGGCGGAAGCGAGCTCCCGCTCCCCGGGCGGCGCACCTCGAACTCGACGCCCGACAACGCGCTGTGCCGCACGTACTCGGGGCTCCTCCCGCCGGACGATTGATCATATGGATGCAGATTGCTCCCCTTCAGATTTAGACTTGGTGGGCGGCGGATCTCGGGCGTGCGCGGGCTGCGATCGAGCACGAGGTTGGAGGGCGACTCGGCCTCCAGCGCCTCGAACGAGGAGGGGATCGCTAAGCTGGTCGAGCGCGTGGGCATCTTGTCGATGGTGAGGTCCAGTCGTGGGGGACGGACTTGCTTAGCGTTGGTGCTCGGGGCCGCCGCGCTCGACGAAGCGGAGCGCTCGCGCGTCTGGCCGTTGAGGCGCCGCGCAGGGGAGATGGGGGAATCTTGGTAGTCGCTGTCGGTATGCGAGTGCGGCTCACTGCCGGAAGGGCTGAAGTAATCGTGGAGGGGCGAATACGGTCGCGGGGAGTCCTCGTCGTGGATGTTGGTGTCGATCCTATTCACGGGCGGCGTCCAATCGCGCTCGGATGCGGGAGTGCCGCTGCTCGTGTTGAGAGAGATGTTGCTAGTGCTTGGGCGGAGGACGTTCAGGGGCTTGATGCTTGCGTCAAAGCTCTTGCGCTTGTTCAGGTAGCCATCCGGTACCGCGAGAGAGTCCATCCTGGATATGGGCGACGTGTTGGAGCGAATGGGTTCGATGGGGGAGCTCCTCGTAGACCCACTGCCCGCGGTAGACGGTCTTCCCGCATTAGGATTGATGCGCGTTATGGACGGGGAGGAAGGGAGGCCGACGAACATCCCCGAGTGCCTCTTTGACAGCGGCACGAAAGACTTCTCTACGGGAGATCCCAGTAACTGTGACAACGCAGCTGGGCCTGTGGATGGCGAAGATGCGGAGCGAACTCCTTGCTCTTGCTGGCGATGCTGCAGCTCTGTTGCGACCAGACTGGCACGGATCGACCCCCGCCGTATGCTCGCTGATGAGTGCGTCGAATGGTCGTCTGACGACCCTGGCGCGCGCTTGCCCGACAACGTATCATAGGGGGAAGTAACGTCCGGCGACGACGCCTCCGCCGAATTTGCCTGTGAGTTCCGCCGCCCTTGTTCTGCACCGTTCTGCGCGCGATGCACAGCACGATTCTCAGTCTCATCATCGCAGGGTATTGCGCAGGCAAACACGCACCTTTGTCGACGGTCGCCCGTTCTGACCATCTCGTGAGTCGCCCTGCCTACCATTCATGCTTCCACTTCCCCCGACCGCGGCAGCCTGCGTGGCGCGCTCCTTCTCTTTCTCCTTCTCCAGCTCCCTTTCCCGTTCCTGCTTACGCGCTTGATGTTGCCGGCTGCGCGCGACTCGCTTGTTATGGCAGTCCATGCAATAAATCCCCTGGCGCGTCTTGGCGAACACCAGCTCGTCGATCCGGTTCTTGCACACTTTGCATTTGAAGCAGTGGGCGTGATACGAGTCGTCGCCGGTCATGATGGCTTCGTCGAGGATCGGTAGCTTACACACGTTACAGCTATACGAGCAGTTTGCGCATATCGGCGACCCATCCGAGAGCAGAAGCAAGTTCGTGTCCGCCGTGACTTTGTTGCCACATTTTGCGCACTTGAAGCAGTCGACGTGGAAGAAGGACTGGCTAGAATCACAAGACATACGGTTAGCGGCGGTCCTCAGGAGTATCGCTGTGGCACGGGAAGAGACAAGATAGAGGGTTTGGCCACACGCGCGCGCAGCTTTCGCAAGCCGACTCGCTGCCGGCGGTGGGCTAGAACACTATGACACAGGTAAAAGCGCTATGAAGGTCTTATTGTGCCTCTATTATTGCTTTTGCGGACCGAACCTAGTTAGCTCAAGCCGAGTATGCGCGTCGAGCAAAGCGCCGTGTTCCTCCCCTAGGCAGTCTTGGAGAATGTCTGTAATGCTCTTCCGCGCCAATAGCAGAGTGCTTTGAGCATTACGGACCATTCTCCAACCTTGTCCGGGGGTGAAATCACGGCCGCCACAAGGTCCATGCGAAACGATCTCAGAACGGGCGGCTTCCGCTTTGTCAATACTAAGCGCCCGTCGGCGGCCATGCAACCATGGATTTCATATGCACTTGCTCGCAGGAATATCGCGCCTGTGCCCGCTGTGGATATGAACTGTAACCCAGCAGGCAAGCGCGTCCGGCAAGCGCAACTCCGGAGGTAGAAGCGCGTACTCGCAAGGCCCAGGCCGATGTGGCCATGGATAGCAACACACCGGCAACGCATACGCTTGGCATTGGCGCGCAGCAGTGGATGAAATGCCACCCCCGAACATACGTGGACAAAGCCAGAGGCCTGTATCCCTCCGGACTTGGCGGGGAATACGACGATGTGAAGCGCAAGCGAGCAGGAGAGGCGGGGGATTGCCATTGGCACCCCGCCTGGACTTCGACGAGCAAGCTCGGGTCATGGATGGGATCTGCGGAAGCACTCACCCGAAAGCGACAACGACCCCTCCGTTCTCATCCACGACAGACTTCTTGCAACCTGGACAACACCGGTCCTCGGTGAGGAGAGTTGAGGCGGGGGCGTTGCTACGAGTGTCCATGTAATTGTTCATCGCTGCTGGGTGGGCGGCGGGCTGCAGAGTGGCAAGCATGGAGCAGGAGGCGTGCTGGGGGGTGGTGACAGAGCGCGGTGCCGCAGAGATTATTAAAGTCCGGATGTATAGCGCTGTGATGCTGAGACAGAGCTGCTGGGATATTCGGGCGACCAAGAGCGCCTGGTTCGTTGGCGGATAACCGTGCGAGACCCGTGTTGAGGAGGTAGCGAGCGGGAAAGCGCGAGAGGCGGCGATGGGGAAGGGGGCAAGAAAGACGGGCAGACCTGCGCCTGGTCGAAGTCTAAGATAGAGAAGGAGAAGAACGTAAGAGCAACAAGTGCGCGACCGTCTTAGACACCCTGCGCATGCGGACAGCGCCTGCCACGTGCTACCGCCCGGCATCGCCATCGTTGATCTCGACCTCGACCCACCACCCCGCGCACCCACCGCAATGTTCACAGCTGCTCAGATTGTCCGTGCTCAACCCTAATGTCGCGTCTGATCACCACAGCTTCCATCGAGCATCGCTGACCGATGCTGTCCAATCCACCATCTAGACACCATAATCACCCCCAACACGCAGCAGCCTTCGCCAACAGTTGTCATGGCGCTCTCTCTCCTTCCTGCATCCTCGCTGCTCACGAACCTGCGCGGTCAGCACACGCCCGCCCATGCATAATGCGCCTGCTCGACGCCGTCGCGCGACCGGCCATCCTGTGCGTCGGCCCCGCGGTCGCCGTAACTCCACCCGCAGATCGCAGCGTTCCTGTCTGAGCGTCGAGTACCTGACCCGCCTCCGGCCTGCTCCACCTTCTTGAATATCCCCAGGTACCGCAGCAGCACGTAACGCCCTCTAACGCCTTCGGTCCTCGGCTCAGCGCGTGGCAGCCACCGTGGCTTCCTCAAGGAGCTGAGCCGCTGGGCTAAAAATGATACACGAATATCCGCGCGTGCTTCTCCCGACGGTCTGTCGCGCCCTCGGCCTCCGTCCGACAGCCAGACGCAACGCTCCCCATCACGCCGGAGAAACAAGGACGGAACAACGAACGGCACGAAGCGCACAAGAGCTCTTTAATTACGGGCGTCTCCCCAAATCATATACAGGGACACAGGACTCGATGGAGAATGTGGCAAATAGCACAACGCTCGACCATATGCATCTTGCCATCACCGTAGCAATACTGTCGGCACCTCGAAACCACGATCGGACTCGAAACAGAAGTGCGTTTTGTACTGAGGAGTAACCCCTGTTCCTAAACGTTAAACCTCATGACAGAACGTCCGCATGATATTACCCCCCTTCGCGGTTATAACATCACCATTATCGCGGACGGTAACAGTCTGCTCCACAATGTCTGATCAGTAGTCCAGCTGCCGGACGTCATGAGGTTTCCGGTGAGTACTTCCACGCCGCGCCGATATGCAACTCCACCACGAGTCGTTCCAGCCGAGGAAACAAACCAAGGACCCTGGACCTCGATTAGATAGCAGTATGCACACTATACGCAGCAGCCGCACTAAATACCCATCACACAGTGAATATAATCGCACGTCGTGTTGTCGAGAGCGAACGAAAGGAGGAAGGAACGAGCGTGGACAGGCATCAACCCGTGAGCCGCGAAGGAGAGCGCGCGAAGCCAACAGCTTGATGGAATGCGGGGGAGATTATAAGTCCGTGTATCGTGCATGGGGACATGAGTGGCAAGAGGTTCCAGTCTGCGGTCTGAGCGGGCGGGCGGTGCGCGTACTACTACTAGCACCACTGTAACTAGCGCGCTCGCGCGACCGCAATAAACAGCGCGAAAATAGCTACATGCGCGACGGGGAACGGGAACGGGGACGGAGCGTGGGCGCGAACGGTATTAGGGGAAGTGGGGGCGCAGTTGGGTCGCAAGTGCGGGGTAAGATGCGGAGGAGGAACGAAGCATAATCCGATGATGGCGGGGAACAAAGACGAGGATGAAGACGAAAGGAGAGTCCGGGGGCGGGAAGGTGTACGGAATAGTGTTTAGAACTCGGGCGTTGGATGTTTCTGGTTTCTGGTTTGGGGTTTTGTGTGGTGGCGTGACGGACGTGTGCAAGAACAATTTTCATGGTAAAGGCCCCGCGCGCCCGCGTCCGCAGGTTCAGGGGGGGGGGGCGGGGTAGCGGTAGATGGCCATGGCGGGAGGGCCGGGGATGCTGCTGAGTCGGATTGGGGAGAGAGGTAGTGTAAGCGAGCTGGGAGGAGGGAGCCGCGGGGTAGCTGAGGTAGAGGAAGAGTGTACCATAACGAGCATTGCTGGATTGCGGGGGTATACGAAAGCTGGAGAGGACTGACGAACGGATGGACGAACGGGCGGACGGACGGACGGAAAGAGTGCGTATATACGGGACGGCCATAGACGGAGATCTGAGAGGCGGGGACATAGGAACTTGGAATGGGAGCCAGGACAAAGGACAGGACGGGCGGGCCGATGAGCGAGGGAGAGCGGTCCAGGCAGCGGAATGGGTGGACTGTGTGGGAAGGCCTCGGAGAACGGCCTCGGATTGACCAGAACCAGAGAGAGCTCGGGCCGCAGCTTTCTCCGTGTAAGGAACTTTGATATAGGGAATGGCACAGTCCACGACATGCAGTCGCGCTGCCGGCGGACAAGGGGGTTGACTATGCACAGCGGTCTTCTTAATCTGATGCACTCGGTAGAGGTCGACGTGTGTTCGTGTGAATCGTGATGGCTACGGAGACGCGACAGACGAACAGCATGCACAGACGGACATGGGAGGGAGCGAGAAGCGCGGAATGCTGCACCAGCCTGAGCCAGCCATATCCCATCCGAGTGGGCCTCACTCCCAGACTAGTATCCCGCGTCATAGGCCGCCGTCGAGCACGCCCCGGACGTCCTCCACCTGGCCGAGGTCGGCCAAGAACGGACAGAGGTCCGTGAGCTCAGTATCGTGAGGGTCGTTAAACCACGACGAAACCGGCACTGCGTTGTTGGGATGGAAGATGTACGACGCAGGCGAGTTGTCGATGATGATCGTGTCGGCGATGGGGCGCCCAAGCTGTGAGAGGTCCTATAGCGGCATAAGTCAATAACAAACCGACAGATCGGGAACGGAGACAGGAAGGTCAATGTACCTTGACATAGTTGCCTCGGTGGTTGTAGCAACTTTCACGGAACAATCTGTGGGAAACTACGCGGTGCACGTCCAGCTTGTCAAGCACCGGATCCGCGTACTGCCACCGTATTGCGGTCAGCGCCAGGCCCTCCCGAGCCATCGAAACATGATTTTGACAAACCTTGCTCAAACTTGCTGTGAAGACGACAACCTCGTAGATTTCACCCATCTTCTTCAGGAAGTTGTCAACGCCGGGACGCTTGATGACGTAGACGTTGTGCCAATGGTACTCAATCTCAACCGGAACAACGTAGTCGGCTTGTGAGATGGCCTTCGACGGGACGGTGAGCTGACCAATATCGAATATACGATAGAAAGTTGAATGCACCTTAAAGCTACTGTGGACCAAGGTCTCGTCAAGATCGAGAACTAGACATTTCCTCCCGACATGCTTCGGGGATATAGGCGGCAGTAGTGGCCTAGGAACCCCATCCTAGGTTGCAGATTCAGTTTGACGGACCGCGGCTATATGTAAGATGCCAGCACTCACTGGTCCAACAGGTATCCCGGCACCACCCGCCATGATAAGCCGCTCTTCCTCGTCCTCCACCTCGTCCATCGGCGTCCCTCCGTCATCCAAATCCTCGTCGTCCGTGTAACTTGTTGACCCATCCGAGTCTTCTCCTAGATTCCTCGAGCTTCTTCTCGAATGGTCGCGTATGCTATCGCCACCGGTGGAACCTGGTGGCTGCACAGCACCCGAGGTGACGCCCTCCGTCTCCTCGAGCGGAAGTGTTTTCGTAGGTGTCGGGGGCACGAGGACGTTCGGGTCCTCAACATGGGGTATTTCAATCGGCTGTAGGGGTGGGGGTATGTCGCGGCTAGCACCCTCTGCAAACACCTCGGTGCCACTGGCAGTCGCCTCTGCGGTATCGTGCTGCTGAGTCTCTTGCGGCGCGGGTGGTAGCTCCTCTGCCTCCTTGGCTGCCTGCTTCTCCTTCAGCGCGGACGTGCTGGCATCATTCGTGTTGGACGACGATGGAAGCGCCTGCTCCTCCGGGCGCTTCTCGTCGACGTCTACGGGATGCGCGCGCGACGAGGGCCCGACGCACGGTACGAGTACGCGGAACAGTTTCGAGAGCAAACCGCCCTTGGTCTTGGAGCGCCGCGAGGGCGGACGAGGTGCACTGGGGCTATCGGGGCGAGTTGGGTGCTCAGCAGCCGTGGAGGACGAGTGCGCACCGTCAGAGACTGACTTGTTCGCATCCTTACGGGGCGAGGAACCCTTGTACGTCGGCGTTCCTGTCTGCTCGCTCTCGACGGAGCCCTTCTCCTTGCGCACCGTGCCGTTCTCGTTCTCGTCTGAGCGTTCGTGCGCGGAGGGCGTTTGCACGGAGTCGGTCGACTGCACTGGGGCAGGAGCCGGAGGCGCCGGGGCCTGCCCTGCGCTGTCTGCGGGTGTGTGGGGCTGCTCGGCGGAGCCTGACGAGTGGGCGTTGCCGTTTCCGTTCCCGACGTCGTTCTCCTGCGCGGGCTCGTCGCCTGCAGGGCTGCTCTTTTCGCTGTGTCCCTCTGCAGGCTGGACACTCGGTGGCTCCGCCGCAACTTCCTTCCCCTTGGCGGACTGCCGGGCATGAGGTATTGCCGTTGGAGACAGTGCGTATGCAACGTACCTGGGCACCGGTTACATCCGAAGAGGCTGCAGTGGCCATGAGGGTAGCAGCTCTGCAGGGGGACGGGGTATGTGGGCTGGTAAGGCGGTCGAGAACAACGTCCGAGCTTCACCGTCGACGCGTTGCGGTGTGTTTGCGTGGGAACATTTGTCGCTTTATGGCAGGTGGCACGCTCCGGGCGCTTCAACCACACTGACAGACAGCGCCCAACACAGACGCCCGCCGTATACAGCAGGCTCATTGTTCTTCGTGGTTGTTCGTAATTACCGCAACGCAACGATGCAGACGACACTTGTAACCGTGTACAGGAGCCTCATACACAGGAAAGGTAACACGAATTGCAGGCCGGACAGCTTGCTGCAGCATGCCCGACCCGGAGCGCTATGGCAAGCCGCGGCACTGACGCGAGCGGCCCGGCAGGCTGCAATCTCCTCCAAGTCCGGCATATGTGTCGCAGACTCGGATATCATCCGTGGAGAACCTCCCATAGAGTCTTACAGCAAGACGGCGGATAGCCTGTTACCCTAGCGAAGCGGGGTGGTCAATAAAATATGCCAGGGTGAAGGCGTTTGAGACTTACCTGGTTAATAACTTATCGCGGCCTAGTAGTGAGGTATCTGTGCGGAGATTATTCACGACATCTGAGCGGATGGCCATTACTTTGATAAGTAGTTCTCCGCGCCGTGGGGTAAACGGGCATGTCTGTCTCAACCAGGTCTCAACTCATTAGATGCAAGCATGTCAGATGCGCTCACGTAACCGAGGAATTACTGTCTGGATCAAGCAAATGGCGAAAGCATGATATTATGCAGACGGGCGGGATGGCCGAGCATGCATCTTCCGTGGCACGCGCGCAAATCTGTCAAAGCCACACGGCGCAATCGCTCGAAGACTTGTCAGTTCAAGCGGATGCAGTGGCACTGGCTCACCTGGGATGCTGCGCGTCGAGCACTCCGGTGGTGGCGGAGCGTGTGTCGAAGGTGTATATATGCACGATCTATACGCGGAGAGGGTTTTGCATTGGCGAAGGTTATTGACCAGTGCGATTAGAATAGCTAGAGTGTTCATAGGTGACAGTGGGCGGTGTGGGCTGTCGCCTGTCCGCTGGGTATACATACCGAGTCATCGGCAATGAAGAAGGCACCGGGAAGCCGAGGGAAGCAATGCATAGGATGTGTCAGCGCAGGAGGGTGAGAATAGTGAGATGACTGTGGGTAGCCGAGCGTATAGGCGGCGGACGGGGAGGAAGGAGGGAGGGAGGAGGAAGCGGTCACGTGGGAGGGGAGGGGCGGGAGGAGAATGAAAGTCCGCCACGCGACGATTCTTACTAATACAGCGACGATTGTCTAAGAGCCCTGTCCGCTGCTGCCCATGTTGGGACATCCTCAGCCTCCCCCGCCCTTCCAGCCCCAGCCCCCGCCGCCCCAGCAGCAGCAGCAGCAGCAGCAGCAGCCCGCGACCGCCGACCCCAATGCCCTCCACCACGCCCCGCCCCAGCCACAGCCCCCGGGCACCTTCCAGACCCTCCGTCTCCGCGACGACCCCCCCTCCGTGACCCAGCAGGCCCCCCGCGCATCCAGGAAGCGCAAGTCGCCCGCGTCCGCCAACACCGACACAGGCCCGCCACCTCCCCCAGGCCCGCCCAACCCGGGCCCACCCATGCACGCCCCGCCGCCCCCGGGCACAATCCAGCCACACGCCCTCCCGCCCCCCCACACCCTCATCCATCCGCCTCCCCCGCATCTCATGGGCCATCCGTACCCATATCCGCCCCCGCCTGGCGATTTCACGCCGGGGGGAATGCCCCCACACCCCCAAGGCCCCCCAGTGCCCGGGCACCCCGGCCCAATGCCGCAGCAGGAGCCCCGTGCTTCGTCCTCTGGCGGCGGCCGGACGCTCAGCCAGAGCAAGCGAGCCGAACAGAACAGGAAGGCGCAACGCGCGTTCCGCGAGCGGCGCGACCAGTAAGCACCTCGGCCACACCGTCCTACTGACTGCGGCTGTCTCACACAATCCCCCCGCAGGCACGTGAAGACCCTCGAGTCGCGCTCGCAGCTGCTCGATGCCGCGCTTGCGTCTGCGGACGAGGCGAACCGGAGGTGGGAGGAGTGTCGGACCATCGTGGATCAGCTTCGGATCGAGAACGCGACCCTTCGGGCAACTCTGCAGGCCACCCAGGCCCAGCTGATGGCCGCCAACCCGAACGCGAACCTCAACATGAATCCCGGTCCCGGAGGTCCCCCCGACGGCACGAACGGCGGCCCCCCTATGCATGGCGGCCCGCCTGAGCACCAGCAACAGCAACAGCAACAGCAACAACACCAGCAGCAGCAGCAGAACGGGTCGGCGCAGAACGGAGAGCAGAACGACGAGATGAACTCCGGTCCGGCGGCGGATGGGCAGGACAATCAGCAGTAGTCTTGAAGTGTTGCTTCTCTTGTCCGCTCCGTCGCCAATCTTGGGCTAGAGCGTTGTAGGTAGAGGGCCCTAAGCTTTTGAAGTACCGTTATTCTCGTACCTTAACACGAGCTTTCCTGTTTTCCCGTGCGGTGTTTGTCTGTCTCCCGTCTGTATAGTACCCCTTCTCGGATGCAGCTCAATTAAAAAGATAAAACTCTCCCACCATAGCGAGATCCAGATTCCGGGGAGGTCAGATTCACGGATTCACGGGATGATGAGCGCGCCAAACATGCGGAATCTCGATGACGGTGCGCCCCTGTGCGCCTCGGCGGGCGCGCTCGGGCTCTCGACCTTGGGCGTGAGTTGGCACCGAGCATCGACCATCCACGACCACACGACCCCGGACACGACATCCACGCCCTACTCATGGCCACCATCGAAGAGGTCAACGCAGCCCCACGGCCGCCCCGCCAGAAACGAGGCAAGCCCACCCTCCTGCGGCACGCGCATATACTGACCCCGCCTCTCGCCACGCACTACCAGGCCCGCACCCGCTCGTGAAGGCCTACCTCGTCCTCTACAACCTCCTCTCCGCGCTCGGCTGGTCCTACCTCCTCCTCTGCACGCTCGTGCACGTCTTCGACCTCGACTGCGCGCAGTCCCCGCTGCGCCCGTGGCTCGCGCGCATCCCGTACCTCCCCCCCGCCGTCGCGGCGTCCGCGCAGAACGCCCGCCTCGAGGCGGCGCTGCCCGCGTGGGCCGTCCCGGCGCTCAGGCGTGCGGGCACGGCGTACGCGCGCGTCGGCGCGCAGACGGCGTTCGTGCAGAGCTGGGCGGCGCTCGAGGTGCTGCATGTGCTGCTGGGGTGGGTGCGCTCCCCGCTCGTCACGACCGGCATCCAGGTCGCGAGCAGGCTGTATCTGGTGTGGGGGATCACGGGCCAGTTCCCGGAGGTGCGTGCGCTCGTCTCTCCTCGCTGTCGTGTTCTTACATCCACGCTATCCCGCACATGGCAGACGCACTCGAACCCGCTGTACGCGTCGATGGTGCTCTCGTGGGCGCTCACGGAGGTCGTGCGGTACACCTTCTACGCGTGCAACCTGCTCGGGCACGAGCCCGCGCCGCTCCTCTTCCTGCGCTACACGCTCTTCTACGTGCTCTACCCGACCGGCGCGTCCTCCGAGGCGCTCCTCATGTACGCCACGATCGGGCTCGGCGCGACGGACAGCGCGCTCGCCACGCTGCACGCGTACATCCGCCCGGTGCTCTTCGCGATCTGGTGGCCTGGTGAGTGGTGTGCTTGTTTCTGGGTTGGGGGTGTGCTGACGCGCGCTGGCGGGGCAGGGTTGTATGTGATGTCCGCGCACATGATCAAGCAGCGCCGAAAGGTCTTCGGGGGCGCTGCTAAGCAGGCGAAGACGAAGTCGCAGTGAAGGGCGGGCTCGAGGGCTGGGATCACAGTGTGCTTTGCTTAGGTGCGGCCACGTTTTTGATAGAACGGATGGAGCTGCGGTTGACTGGACATGGAGCAGGGTACAAAACTTCTAATTCTACGGTCTATATGCACGGTCTTGGTATCGCTGTATCTGCCCAGTCATCGAATTCACTGATTGTTGACGCTCGGCGCAAATCCGACCCTTCCGGCATAGTCGAACACGGAATACCCTGATTGGTTGTCAGATGGATGCACATAACTTCACGAGTGAAGAGCGAAAGCGGAATACTTACAGGACTTGAGAAACTCGTCTCCCACGATGGCCAGGTCCACTGGGAACCCGCTGCCCAGCGCAAGGATGCCGCCCACGCACTGACTAGGCACAGAACGTCGTGTCAGCATCCCGACGGAACAAGAACGAAACGGAAGGGAGTGCTTACTCGGAGTTCTCATCCGTGCGGCCGAGGTTGAAGTCGTCGGGATGGATCGCGTACGGCTGGCCGCTCAGGATCAGGGACGTCGTAAACGGCGTATCGCATGGGAACGTGTAGAACCCTTCTTGGGGTCAGCCGGTGGGTCGGATACAGCGGGGGAGCGACGACGGAGCTTACCTGCGCCCCATTCCACTGATGGTGCAGATCCCGGAATCTACGCGTTATCCTCGGGCGTGAGATGGGTGCTCGCAGGTTCAGCTGAAGAAGCTCACCATGGCGTAAAAGGCGTCTGCTATGGCGTCCGGCAGGTATATTAGAGACGTCCCTGTGTCAATGGCCTATGCGTGCACGTGAAGGTGTGTATGCGAGTGAGGGAGGAAGGAGCCTTACTGCGATGATATTTGCCGGTGCTTGTGTGCCATTCACCGCGGTCCCGTTCATAGCGATCGACCAGTACGTCTGTCAATTGGTGAGTGATGTTCGGTTGTCCCAGAATTCCGACGCTCCTGCTTACACGCGATACGAGACGGTTCCAGGATACGGGGCCCCTCGCCTTCGTCGGGTCGAAACACCCAAAGCACACCTGCGCCACGATGCCATTGTGAGCAGCGCCATTCGCACCATATGTCTTTCACTCACCTCAGAGCCCTTTTCAACTCCCCGTGTCAGGTGCACCGAAAATATACTCGCGGTCAACGCCTTCTGCTCGAGGAGGTTCTCAAAGAACGTGACCGAGTTGTTCTTCGCCTGCGCAATGGTGCCAAAGGCGAGCCCCAACAGGCCGCTGTTCGGTTCCGAATCCAGGTCGCTCGATACGCTAGTGACGGCGCAGAACGTCTGCTGCGGCACCGCTGCCGTGCCGACCGCGACGGTGTCGGATGCGAGCGTCCCAGAAACCTTGCCCGTGCCCTGTACGTGCACGCGTCAGCTCACTAGTTAGTGCGCAGACACCACTGGCGGGCGGCCGTACGCACGTAAGTGATCATACACTCGTCCGTCGTCACGTTCAACGAGGTGCTGCCCCTCCCGCTGTATCCAGGATTTCGGCACCCTTTGCAATGCATGGGAACCCAAAGGTCGGCGGACCCAGTATCGACGTCGATCTGCAATACCGCCTGCTTCGACCCGAAGCTCATCGGCCCGTAGTAGAGGATATCGAGCATGCCGGACATGTAGTCTGTCAGCGGCATCTGCGCCGTCCCAGGCGCGTTTTCTACGGGGGCCACGACGATGCCCGGGGCGCTCCCGCTCCCGCTCCCGCTCGAGTCTCCCGAGTCGGCGTCGGTTGTGTTGAACATCGCCTGCGCGCTGCCTGGAGAGCGCGTGAATACGTTGGGGGGCTGGAACTCGGAGTAGCCCCGCTCGGGGTGCGTGTCGGGGTTGAGGCCGATCCCGGCGAGGATCTTGCCCGCATTGGCGTACTTCGCCTTCACGCGCTCGAGCTCTCGTGTCTAGGCGTGCTTAAATTAGCATTGGAGACACAGAAGGGAAAGAAGTAACCCACTACGTTGCCAGGGGAGAACATGGGTGTAATTGTCACGTTCATACCGTTGACAGTCTCTTCGCCGCGCGGACGCGACACCTTCGACGGGCTGAGCCCCATGATGGCCGGCCGGCCGTCCCTTGCGGGCGACGCGCCTGCTGAGAGCGAGAAGACGAAGAGGGTGAGCTGGACGGCGAGTTGGGAGGACATGTCCAGGCACGAGGGGAGGGGGTGAAGGAGCGACCGTCCCCTCCGGCGCTGAGTGAATGCAGAACGCGGAGGCTGGCAGGGCTGCCGTCGTGTTTCTTGAACAGCTGCCTATTCGGGCTACGCGCGATCGCCCCTCGGGGCTGTGCACCGCCCATTCCGGCTGCGCGCCGCCGCATCTGCTCGTCCTTCCACGACGCCTCTGCCAACGCGCGACGATGCGCGACGACGCCCGCGAAATCTGCTGAGAGCGCGCGCGGACATATTGCGGGAGTGTGCCAGCCGCCGCAGGCAACCGCGCAGCCTCTCGTGCCCGCCGCTCACTCAGACTTCGTCACCTGTGCCGGCAGCCCCCAGTCCGAGCGCAAATCGGGAAGCGAAGGACCTCTGAGCGCAATGTCAGCCTCTCGTTCTCGAAGTGCAACATGCCGCGCGCGCGGGCCCGCTCTCGTTATAACTGCCCTCCTCTGTGCTGCCTTTCTCTACCTGCGCCCCGTCCTCCGCCGCGCCACCCTCGCCCCCGCCGCCCGCTCCGGAACCAGCACCACAATGCGTACCGCACTCGCTGCCCTGTCTCTTGCTTCGCTCCTCATGCTTCCCGCCAGCGCCCATTTTGCTCTCACAGACGAGTACATCGGCCGCGACTTCCTGCAGAGCTGGAACTGGGAGACCATGGATGATCCTACCCATGGCAGGGTAAACTACCTTTCGCAGACAGACTCGCTGAACGAAAACCTCACTTATGGTGCGTAATACCGCTCCCGCCGTCCTCCTAATGCTGACATGAGACATCTACAGCTACGGACAACAAATTCATCATGCGCGCCGATTCCGCCAACGCTGTCTCGCCCAACGCACGAGGGAGAGACAGCGTGCGGATCTCCTCACAGCGCGCATACGACGAAGCCGTCGTGATTCTCGACCTTAGTCACATGCCCGAAGGCTGCGGCACATGGCCCGCCTTCTGGTCGCTCAGCCAGCGTGGTCCGTGGCCTCATGGCGGCGAAATCGACATCATAGAAGGTAGGCGGCCACTCGTCGCAGCACGGAAGCACAGACCCTGACAGCACTCTATACACAGGCGTCAACCAAGACAAGCAGAACCTTGCCTCGCTCCACACGACGCCGAACTGCACGATGTCCCCGCCCCGCACGATGACCGGGTAAGTCCTGAGTCGTTCCATGCTCGTCTGCAGCACCGCGCTGACGTCGACCTGGGAACCAGGACCGCGACGTCCACGAACTGCGACGCCTCCGTGAACTACAACCAGGGCTGCGGCGTCTCCTTCGCCAAGCCCGCCTCGTACGGCACCGACTTCAACAGCGCCGGCGGCGGCTTCTACGCGCTCGTGCGCTCGCGCACCGAGGGCGTGCGCGTCTGGTTCTGGTCGCGCTACGACCCCGCGGTGCCCCCCGAGGTCCGGAGCGGGCCCGCGGCGGACGCGTACGGCGCGCAGGGGACGATGTTCCCCACGGACTTCTGGGGCCAGCCCGAGGCGACGTTCCCGCTGTGCGCGGACTGCGACTACGACAGCCACTTTGACGCGCACGCGTTCGTGTTCGACCTCACGTTCTGTGGGGACTGGGCCGGCTCGGACTACCCGACCTCGGGCTGCCCCGGGACGTGCGATGACTGTGAGTAGATGTCCTACTCGCGCGCTTCGAGTCTGCTAAGTCTCTCGCTGACTCGCGATATTCTTGCGCAGATGTGAACAACAACCCGCAGGCCTTTGCCAACGCGTACTGGGAGATCAACTCACTGCGCGTTTACACCCCGCAATAATAAAATTGCCATGAAGGAGCTGGCCATAGACTGGGGTTGACATATGTACACCATCTGACGTGCTTGGTTGTGACCCGCGTACTACCTAGACTTATGTTGTAGGAGGTTCGAGATATCATTACAAATATTGTATCGATGCGCGAAAAATAAACGTTTTGTTCAAGGATGTTCGCCATTATTTGAGCTCGACGGGCACACGTAGCATAAGCAAAACGATTAGCCCACCGCGAGGGTCGAACTCGCAGCCTTCAGATCACCCGCTAGTAAGAGTCTGACGCTCTATCCGATTGAGCTAGGCGGGCGATGCAAAACAATTATCACTAACAAATACAATTCGCAGTTGCTGTCTCTTATGGAGGAGGCGACATCACCTCGGACATCCGAGTCTAAGTCGCCCTCACTCATTTTATCGACTGGCCCGGCGGGTTCTGGTTAGTCAGGATATGTGGATATGCGTGCTGAGGTTTTACACGGATGAGCGAGGTGTGTCCTTCCACTTGGTAAGACTCGGCCCTACGCCGCAGGGATGAACGCATACTACTACGTATGTAATACTGGCACCGTACATTGACTAATACTACGCCTGCCTAATACAGACCATGCACTTCCAGCGCCACCAGGGTGTAGCACGGCAGTGAACTCCGTTGCTTTGTGGCCCCCTCCTCTACCTCATTCGAAACCACTTGCTATACTCGATCACCACGGATGTGATCCGTGCAGAATGCCAACTTGGGCGGAATTCAAGATTCCAATGTTCAATGTTCAACGACTCCAAGACACCAACGCGGTTGACACACGTCGTGGCGGCGCGCCCCGGTCTCAGGGTACCGTACAAACCTTGACAGGGACAATGCGTCGCGCTCTTGCCTAGACTCTCACTTTTGCAACGCTTCAACTATTTTTAAACATCACTGGCTAGGAGCTCTGAATCCGAGTCCTGTGATACATTCTACACGTCATCACGAATAACCCTAAGCTCTAGTCTTCACTATACGTTAACGTTTCCGCCGTTCGGCGACTCATTGGCTTGGTTCAGTCGTAGGTGACAACGTACTCCAGCCCCTCTCGCTAAAATCTCTAATGTTTGCCTCTACTAGCACTGATTGGGTCCGAGCTCATGATGCACTCACAAAGCATACACCACGAACCCCGTGAACGACCAGTATAGAAGAGGCTATGGCGCATCGTTTTAGTCGCGTTCTGAAATAGAGTCGCCCTTCACGCCAGAGATCCGACCCTTAGGTCGGTGCCGTACAAACCGCTGCGGCGCGCGTTCGAAACGGCTCACGATGGTATATAAGGGTCGTACCAATGGAGCACATGCTCAGCCAGTAGTCCACCGCACTCACCGTTTCCAAAAATCCCTCCGCAATCTCAACGAACAACATGAAGGCCATCTTTGTCGCACTCGCCCTCGCTGCCTCGGCATTTGCTCAAGGTGTCTCCATCTTCGCACCCGCCGCTGGTACGACTGTGCAGCAGGGTTCAACGGTGTCCGTAGGCATTCAGCAGCTGGTGCGCAGGGCCCTCGCGTCCCCCGGATACACAGTCCAAAGCTAACCTCCCTACCACCCCCACAGGACTCCCCAGCAGGCACCGGGGCCGCAGACGCCTCGATCTCGATCAGCCTCCAGACCTGCGGCACCGCGAGCTGCGACAGCCTCCCGAGCGATGCCATCGGCGCCGTGCTCTTCACGGGTGTCTTCGACCCGCGGCAGAACGCCGACAAAACCGCGGCGTTCGAGAGCTTTGATGTGCAGGTGCCCGCGAGCTTCGCGCTCGGCCCCGCGCGCCTGTCGGTATCGCTCGGTGTGAGTTTGCGTGCGTGGCATGCATGTTTTGGGACGGGTGCTGACGGCGGGGGTTTTGTGTGGATTTACAGGCTTCAGCGTCCGACATTGCGACCTCGACGCTTGTCATCACTGCTTGATGCGTCTTCACAGGACTTCTCGAGCCTGGAATCGTCATGGAGGACAAGACTAATACATACGAACTTGAATGACATGGTATTGATTCGTCAAATGCATTTTGTGAAGTCTTCGAACTAGCGGAGCTGTCCAGGACCATCGAGCATGCACTGAGCATGCAATTTAGCATCGCTTGATGCGTGCAGAAGAATATGATCCGCCACGTATACGTGTCGTGCACGGGGTGAACGACCAACATCCGAATCTTACAGGGTAGCCGTTCGTCCGCCCCACGTGTCACCGCAAAGGTGCGTCGCCTCTTTCAATTGCAGCCGGCAACAACTGACCCGCACCCTTCACGCCAGGAACCCTGGATCCAGTGCCGTACAAACCGCCGCGGCGCACATCCGAAACGCGTCGCGACGACATATAAGAGTCGACCCAGTGGAATAATATATGCCCAGCCAACAGCCCTCCGCGGTCAACGTCTCTACATTCCCTTCAGACACCACTCCAGCGAAAATCATGAAGGCCGTATTCGTCGCGCTCGCGCTCGTTGCTTCAGCTCTTGCCCAGGGCGTCTCCATCTCCGCACCCGCCGCCGGCGCGACCGTGCAGCAGGGCTCCACGCTGACCGTCGTTATCGAGAAGCAGGTGCGCAGATCCCCTCACGCTCTCCCTTAAAGTAGCTGCATACTAACCTCCATACCGCCCCACAGAACTCGCTGACGGGCTCCCAAGACGTTTCGGTCGCCATCGGCCTCCAGACCTGCGGCGGCGCGAGCTGCGACGACCTTCCCAGCGAGACTATGGGCACCCTGGTCTTCAAGGGCGACTACGCGCCGGCTCTCAACGCCGGCAACGACGCGGCGTCGCAGAGCTTCGATGTGCAGGTACCCGCGAGCCTTGCGCCCGGCGCCGCGCGCCTCTCGGTTGCCCACTTCTACATCCTCGGCGTGAGTCCGGCGTTCGTGGCTTGGATTCTTCGGACGGGTGCTGACGGCTGAGACTCTGTTTGATGCTGTATAGGCTTCCGAGATTCCGACGGTGGATGTTGTACACTCGACGGTTAACATCACCGCTTGATGTCTGGAGTCGACACCCGCCTGCATGGACAGGACGATCCTGGGAGGACCATATAGAAGGGGGCTATTAGATATCGAAGTATGGATGTCTACAAGGTGTTTACGGAGATGGGCGTGATATTTTATTTTTGTGAGCGGCAGTCGCAGCAGGTCCATGACTGGACTGTACTCTCCAGCTCTTTGTCCCTCCCCGCCAATGTGATCTCTTCCTTCATGGTGATAGCGCCACATCAGTGTAACAACACCAGTGCATTGTTCTTCAATGTGAAAAATTTATCATATACTTCTCAACCTCAGTGGCTTAAGGGGTAAACTACAGATGTGTTGTGGAAGCGTGCGTGGCCGAAGGTGTCGAAAGCACGCCACCAGTCCGATATCTTCTCTAGCCATTCATGTTACTACGGACATGTACAAACGACTTCTGCCTTCCGTCGTCCCCCTGCAAGTTCAATTCAAACACGCCGCGAAACACGCTCTACTTCAAGCCGGGAATACAGAATACTACAATAAGATAGGAGAGATGCGTAACACCAAGCATGACGCAAAGCGGGCGGACAACGGGAGCGACGAGACAAGATCATAGAGATGCGGTGCAGTGCGTAGTAGGTACGGTACGTACGAGGAGTAGCCAAGAAGAGTTCGTCATCAAGTGACAAGGGATACACTACAGATGTGTCGTAGAAGCGTGGAATCGTGGGCGGCGGGAAAGTCATGGACGTATAATCATAGGACGGTCATCACGTTCCGGGGAAGAGGGGAGGAGGTATAGAGCTATAGCAGTGAAGGGGTGTTTCAAAGACCGAACGCAGAGGCGATTGACGGCGCCGCAGACGCCTGTCTCCGGCTCTGGCCCACGGGGGAGACGAACGATGTGCGGGGGAACCCGGCCGAGGACGACGGCGCCAACGACGAATGGCGCTGGCGGTCCCACAGCTTGTCCTTCGCTCGGATCTCGATGTTCGAGAATGGCTCCGGCTGCTCGAGCTTCACGCAGTCGCGCGTCCCGAGCACGAGCAGCTCGAAGAAGAACGCAGCCGCCGCGCGACGCGAAGCCTGCGACACACGAGACGAATGTTCATCCTGTGCGCGCAACGCAAACAGAGGGAACCACGCACCTTCTGCGCCATGTTGTTGAAACTCATGTACTTCTGCTCGGCGGGCGCGTCCGCCGCGGCCGGCTCGAGCTCCCTGCGGATGATCGAGAGTGCCTTGACCGTGTTCTTGCTGTACCCCTTCCCGTCATCGCTCGGCGCGAGTTCCGAAGTCGCCTGGCTCTGCCCCTGGCTCCCGTTCTGCGCGACGCGGTCGTCGAACACCGCGATCGGGCACGTCGCGTCCGCGTGGCTCTCGTCACCCTCCTCGAGAATGATGTCCGGAGGCGGGGTCGAGAGACGGCTCAGCGCAGACGGGGCGAGCGACTTGCTGCGCGCGCGCTCCGCATCGCCGCCGACCGCGCCGCCTTCGAACTCGGGGATGTCCATGTGGAAGTCCTCGCCCATGCCGGTGTTGTCGCCGAACGCGAAGTCCATCCCGCCGGGGCCGACGCTCGCGCGCCCGTATACGTCGCTGCCCACCGCGAGGCTGGGCGCGCGGCTGCCGTCGCGCCGGCCCTGCTCGACCTCGGCGTCGTCGCCCGCGACGCTGCCGTCCGTGCGCTGCTTCTTGCTTGGCGGTTTCTCCGGCGACGCCCCGCGGCGTTTCGCAGCGGTCAGGTTGGTCACGGGGCGCATGAACATGTCCGCGAGCTCGGGCACGAGGCCGGGAGGGGCTGCGTAGAAGAACGTCCCTTGTGCGGTCGTCTTCGTAGGGAGGAAGTGAGCAATGGGGTCATCGCGAATCTCGAGCAGACGCATGACCAGGGAAGACCGGGGTAGAGAGGAATGTTCGGTTACAATGTCGCTGACATCCTTCGTCACTGGGGCTCCCAAACCACCATTGCGGCCACGGCCGACCTGCGCTCCGGGGCCATCTGCAAGCTCTGTGACGGAGTCAATGATCTGCTTCTTCTCTTTCTTCTTCTTCGTAGCCTCTTCCGCAACGGCCTTTGGCGTCAGCTGAATGTCAGGAGGCGGCGTCTGGGGCGGCTCAGTCAGAGGGGACGCTACTCAAAAGTCAGCCACTGTGAATTAGATCATTCCCCGCAAACCACCTACATGCACGCGAAGGAGTCAAGCGAGGTGTTGGCGCATGCTCGCTCAGAGGCTCGTCCCCAAAGGAAATACCGATGTCGACGTCCATGTCACCCACATCGGGCCCAAAGCCCATGTCTACATCCCCCATCCCGAACGGGTCTTCAGACTGCGCTCTGCTCCGCACAGACAGGAGGTCAAGGTCCCCCTGTGCGCCAATCAAGTGCGAGTCGAGCGACTCTCTGAAGTGCCGCGGCGCAGCCGCGTCTCGTCCGACCTCCACGCTCATCTCGTCGTCTTCGCCGCCTTCGGAGCGGGGTGTCGGGCGGTCAGCCGGCGCGGGCTCGTCACCGAAGTTGATGTTCAAGTCGATGTCGTAGTCTTGTGAGCCAATGCCGTCAGATGGCCCGAGGTCGAAGCCGTAGCCAGTGTCCTCCAAATCGAACGTAAAGTCGGCGTTGCCGAGGGTGATGTCCGCCGCACGGGCGATATGTTGGCCGCCTGGCTGCACGTCTCTGCTCTCAAAGTCCGCCGTGTCCCTACGAGGAATGGAGGCTTCAGCCACAGCCTCGCAGACCGCACGGATGTCTTACCAGTCAAGGTCAGGGAGCAGAGCATCGAGGTCAAGGGTGTTGCTTTGCAGCGTAATGGCGTTTTGGTTGACGGTAAGTTGGTCCTCAGTCATGTCGACGAGGCCGGGGCGGAAGGCCTGCGAACGAGGGTTGTAGGGCGGAGCTTGACAAGAGCGAGAGTGCATGGAGACGTACCATCTTGATCTTCAGGAGAGCCTCATTACAGTCGTCCAGAAGATACTTCGCCTTGCGGCTGTAGATGCGGACGACACCGAGCAGCAGCTGGCCGCTCAGCCGCAGCGCCATGACCTCGATCTCCTGGTGCATGATAGCATCTGGGGACGCGTTAGGCCCCGCCTTCCACTTCGCGCATACTGGCGGAAAACGTACCGACGGACTGCTCGATGTCTGTTTGTAGGGTTTGTGTCTTAGAGAGCTTGCGCTCCATGTGAGCCGCGAGCCATACTTTCGCAAGGGGCCCGCGGCGGGAGAGGATAGCCTCGGAGTAGAACTGCCCAAAGTTGAGTGATAGACGGTCTATGCGAGTGCATCCCGGTACGCACCATGGGTATCCAAGAAATGTAGGGAGGATAGCACGCGTCTGCGCGAGGAGGGGGAGGGGGAGGGTGTCGCGACGCGGTGGTTTGGAACACGCCGCGATCCAGCCACGATCCCGCATTCGCCCCTTTCCGCGCCACGTGCGCGTCTTCCCACGCATACCGCATACGGTTTTGCGGTCGCGCGCAGGCGCCCAAGCGTTGTCCACTGTCTCCGCCGCTGTGCTCACTCCGCCAGATGCTCGCGTCCTCCTCTCGGAATGTTCTCAAGCGGGCACAGTCTAAACTACGCCATGTAGCAGCGGATGCAAGTGCCGCAGCGGGTGGGTGTATTTTCCCACTGAGTGAATAAGTATTGACCCTCGCGTTACAGCGGTGGCCCACGGGCAGCGGCGGTATGCTTCGGCCTCCCAACTCGCGGTCGACTTGTCGGGCTATGCTGCACCCACATCTGCATCACGCTCACCTTCAATGGGTCGCCGCGAAGGCAGCTTCCGTGGACCGACACAGACGTCTCTGGCCCGCTATAACTTCAAGATGGCGAAAGCTCTCGACGACAACTATACTGCGAACGTCATGGCCATCGCGCAAGCGATGAAGAAAGCCGGTGTAAAGCCGGACCTCACCACCTACAATCACATTCTCGATGCGTGTGCGAGGGAGAAGCTGTTGCCTGAGGCGCGGGCCGTCTTCCAAGATATGCTGGCAATGGGCGTGCGCCCAGACCGTCAGACGTTCCACTTCCTGATGAGGGTACGTGCCGCTCTGCGCGCCTCTAACCTCGCTGTACTCACCCGTCGGTCTTGATACCAAGTCCCTAGCCTTGGTCGAACAAAACACAATGCAGGAGTTCCTCATAGCCATGGAAGTATATGGTATAGCTCCAAACGAAGTCACGTACGAGATCATCATCAGCCGTCTCGCGAACGCCGACCGCATAGAGTTCGCGTTGCAATATCTCTCAAAACTGCCGCCCCTCGGACTGTCCCCCACGCTCAACACGGCGACCGCCATCATCCAGTCCGCCGCTTCCATCGGGTTCGCCCGTCTCGCGCTTGACCTTGCGGTGTCCTTCGAGGAGACATCCGTACGAAGACTAGACGGCGATGTCTGGGTGGACTTGCTTGCCAGCTGCGCGGAGTCTTCCTATGTGAGTCCAGCCCTCATAATACTGCACACATATTCCTAATCCCGCGCGCACAGGCCGACGGCACCATTCGCACCTGGGAGAAAGTCGTACGGGACTTCAACATCCTGCCAGACGAGGGACTCTGTCTCCAGGTCCTGCACACAGCCGCGCGGCACGGGCTCTCGAAGCTCGCGCTGGACGTGATCGAGGTGCTCAAGTCGATCAACATCGTCTGGTGCGAGCACCACATCGCGCCGGTCATCGAGGCGATGTGCCGCCAAAAGGACATGAAGGAGGCGATGCTCATGCTCGACTTCATGCGCAAGAACGACATCGCGCCGACGCTCGAGACCGCGGCGCCGATCTTCGAGCACATCAACCACGACACGATCGCGGTCGACGCCGCGTGGGGCCAGCTCGAGATGCTGCACGAGGCGGGGCACGCGATCGACGTCATCGCGCTGAACGTCGTCATCCAGGCGGCGGTCCACCTGCGCGACCTGCAGCGCGCGATCGGGACGTACAAAGCGTGCGCGAAGCTCGACGTGAAGCCCGACCGCGACACGTTCAACCTGCTCCTGCGGGGCTGCGTCGACGCGCGGCACCGCGAGCTCGGCGACCGCCTGCTGGCGGACATGAAGGAGGCGGGCATCCAGCCGGACCCGACGACGTACGAGCGGATGGTGCGGCTGTGCCTGACGCAGAGCACGTACGAGGACGCGTTCTTCTACCTGGAGGAGATGAAGTCGCTCGGGATGGTCCCACCGCGCGGGGTGTACGAGTCGCTGATTCGCAAGCTGGTGTCGGTCGGCGACGTGCGGCACAAGCTCGCATTGGAGGAGCTGCAAGAGTGCGGGTACGAGATTACGCCGCGGCTGAAGTCGTTCATCGACTCTGGGGGAGCACACGACGGGCCGAGCTCGCCAGCAGCGTCAGAACAAGTCTACCTCTAGGTGGTTGGGTCTAACGTATATAGGGAGCTGCTATAGTAGTAATACAGTCTAGTTGACTATAGTCACCGCGTTCGGCCCCTTCCTCTCACAGCGGCATACGAGCCAGGTAAGTGGCATATCTCGCCTCCTTCAACGAATGATTGGGGAGATGTTGTCACTTTAACCTGTGCCATCCTGAGGAAAGGGGCGTCAGGCCGTTGAGACGATCGACAGGAAGAGCGAGAGAGCAGCCACGCCAGGAGGAGCACGGAGAGCCGAGTGCGAGGCCTCCAAGAGCACGCCAGCCATCCGCGAGGCGCGGCTCTGGGCGAGGTACTTAGTGGCAGCGAGACGGTGGCGGTGTGGACACTGGACGCAAACATGGACTCTGGGCGCTTAGTCTCCTGCAATTAATGCGAGCACCTGCGAGCACTCCCGGCCGGTGTAATCTTAGAGACCCCCTCGGTCGTGCTCGAGTCGACGCCTGTCACGAGCCCTATGATAGCAAAAGCGTGGTGGATGTCACTCTCGCACTACATGGTACGTCCATATGCAGCTTCGAGGACGTGATATGAAACCTTACGCTTTAATTTTGTATACTCCGTGTGACCCAGGTTCGGAGCTGTCGCCGATGCCGGGCATACTTTATCGCAAGAAGATGTGTATGCATAGGGAGGATCTGCGCCCCGTGTCCTCGGCGAGGCATTGTACAAGTACCGTGCGCCGCGTGCTCTACATGTGCCGCATTCCATCCGCCCTCTCTGCCCCATCGCTCCCTTTCGCCATCCATCCTCATCCTTACAGCTTACCCTCTTGAACTCCGGAACGACGATTCTCGTCGCACAAGACAAGCTGTCTGCACATCTGAAACTCTCCCTCTCCAAGCTACCTCATATTCTCCGGACACTTCAAGATTCTCCACACCGAGAGTTGACGAGATAGCGTAGCCGGTCGTGTGCGTGTATATTCATCTACATCACGTATCACTCCAGATGCTCACTGTATGTTTCTAAACTAGCCAGGATGCCCAGATTTCTGAATACTTACACTGGCGAGTTCGTATCGATCGCTGAGATCGGCGCAACGTCGTACGCAATCCTGTCTCATACCTGGCAATCGGAAGAAGAAGGCGGCGAGCAGACGTTCGATGACGTCGTGAAACTGCAGGCCGAATGCCCGATAGCGGACCCTACGCCTTGGGACGCCAAAACCGCTCCACCGGTGAACGATGCGTTCTTCTCCCATCCGAACCTCTCGGAGAAGATCAAACGGGCCTGCGAGGTCGCGCGCAACGCTGAGTTCCGTCTCATCTGGATCGACTCGTGCTGCATCGACAAGCGCAGCAGCGCCGAGCTTTCAGAGGCAATCAACTCTATGTATGCTCTCTACCGCGACGCAGACGTGTGCTTCGTTTTCCTCGCCGATGTTCCTCATGGCACAGACCCGCGGGAGAGGTATTCCAAGTTCCGGTGGAGCAGATGGCACTCGCGTGGTTGGACACTGCAGGAGCTCGTTGCACCCCCGAACGTCGTCTTCCTCACGTGCGACTGGACCTTCTTGGGAACGAAGACCAGCCTTGCATCGACGCTGAAGCAGATTACGGGAGTGGACGCTGAGATCCTGTTGGGCCTGAGGCCCGTCGAATCTGCCAGCGTTGCAAAGAGGATGTCCTGGGCGGCGTGGCGGAAGACGACACGGGTGGAGGACCGGGCGTACTCGCTGCTCGGCATCTTCGGGGTGCACATGTCGCCCATCTACGGCGAGGGGACGAACGCATTCCTCCGCTTGCAGGAGGAGATCATCAAGCACATCCCTGACCAGAGTATCTTCGCATGGGGCTTGAACAGCACTCTGTTGGCTCCAGACAAGGTCTTTCAGACCTCTCGTGGTCAAGGGTATGAAAAAGATTGCGGACTTCTTGCACCTTCCCCGGATGCGTTTGCGGGTGTTGGAGATGTCGCTCCCATCACGGCCTCCAACTTCGCGATGCGCATTGACAATACCCAAGACCGTGTACTACTCCCTCCGCTGCACTGTGTCCTAACCCCTCAAGGCGCGCGGATCGAGCTCATGACTGTCCCTCTGCCCCCTGAAACGGCTGAGATGCTAGTGAAAGAAGAGGCTGCTGATTGCAACAGATGCAGAGAAGCGATGGCGCGTAGTCCGTTTCGATGCCTCGCGCTCCTGCGCTGCACAGACCGCGACGGGCACCTGATCGCGCTCCCCCTCCACTGCCCAGAAGAAGACGTGGGGGCGGCGGAGAACGTCACAGTCGGCATCCACGCAACCTGTGCCAGGGAGTGGCATGCGTCTTCCCGCGTTGTGCGCCTGGCCGCGGCCGTGTTCAACGATCTCGTGACGCCGAAGTGTGTCGAGGTGTCCCTCCTACGTCACCGGAAGGAGCCTGTCCAGCCCAAGGCGTGGAGGAAAGGCTTTTCGAAAGCCCAGTTGCATTCTCGACTCTGGCTGTGGCGGGCGATGGGAATAGTCCCCGAGATCCGGATGGCACCCAAGTGCGAGGAGGAACTGGGCGCGGTCGGCTTTACGCTCACTCCCCTGAAGTCCGAGTCGCGCTGGCTTAAGCAGACTAATAGCTACCTACCCCAGTTAATTCTGACCACGACCCTGAACATGCAAAGCACAACACAGCAGGCCCCTGACGACGACAAGCACGTGCATCGCCCCATGATAATTGGACTTGTACTGCAGTGCCCCCACCCAACTAACAGGACTCGGATCCCCTGTCATTTTTTTGTTGATCGTCTTCACTCACCATCCGGCATCCCTTACTCTTCGACCTCGCGCACACTTACCGAGGCCAGATTCCTCATCCTTGATTGTACCGTTTCCCGCACCAATGCCGATGGAGCCTCAATGGACTACGTTCGGCTACTACGGCTGAAGCTGGAGAATTCTCCAGACAGCGCCGCATACATACAACGTTCCCAACCTTTCTTGTTCTCTGTGGAGCTCTCTGAACCTTTCCTCAGCAGCATATTCACTGAATCTCAAAGTGAACACACAGCTACACCGGCTGGCTTAGCTCCATCACAGCATCTGGAAGTCAGTTCGCAGATCCAGGCCGCCCCAGAGGCTTCCTCAATCTACAACGGTTCCCGTCCTTATTCAGAAGGTACGCCGCAGCCACTGCCGCCTCACAATGCTACACCGGTGAGCCCTCGATCCGCTCTTTCACGTAGCATGATGGCATCTAACTCATGTACGGTACACAGGAGTCCCTCAATACTGCTCTGTCTCTCACCGCCACATCGGAGCAGACAGCTGTTTGCGAAAGATCAGGAGCCCCGCCGGGGCCCTGCGACACCGTTATTCATGACGGCCCGGATGTAGCCCATACCGATGGTCCATCTCACGATACGGCGCAGGTGAGCCCTCGAATCCTCTCTTCGTATTGACCGAGGGCATTCAACTCAGAAAAAGGACACCCTGGAACCCGCTACGCCTCCCACTGCGACGTCCGAGCAGACTCCGGTTGTTGGCGAAGCACCTCTGGGCCGCGCGAGCAGCCCTGTTATGGGAGGACACCTCTCCGAACATCTAGCAGCTGACGTCACCGGCGGCGTCGACACTACTTCTCTACAAGATGCACTCGACGATCTATATACCGACACCAGCGGGTTTCTGAGTAACGCACGGGTGAGCAAATCAGTCATTTCTTGACATCCCTCTACCCGGGCTCACCGCTGCAACACTAGCAGGACGACACGATTGATGCCGCGCCACGATAGGTATGCAGCGTACACCTTTTGCCGTGTTCGAGTCCCATAGGTTTGAATCTGACGAAACTCGCAGTGCCCAGCGGCCGCCGTTGAGGTTCAGCCGGACTATCAAACGATCGCGCAAGGAGGTGTGTGTCGAGTCCGCAGCACCGAATATTTTGGCCCCTCTACTCACACTATAGTCTACAGCGAGCGGCGGCGTAGCGCAAGGGACTACATATTATTATCCACTACCATGGATGTACACACTGTATATACACGCTTCTTTCTCTGGCTAGTGCAATGTGCTCGTTCTCAGTACTGTTCTTGCGGTGGTCCCCCGGGTGTCACCGCGGCCCCAGGCTACTAGCGGTCGCGGTGAGGTAAGGTCCCGCTGACATCCCGAGGGGATCTGCGCTCGCCGCCTCGCGTGCCACAGTCGAGCGAGCGTTGACGACCCGGAACTGTAATTCGAATTCGACAACCTGAGGCCGCAGGCGCCGCACCTGCCTTGCACGGCAGTATGATGGTGTGAGGCTGGATTAGGGGGGCGAATACGGGCGCGGTCGCGTCGACAGGGCGGTTTGTAGTACCACACTGAGACAATTGGGGGACGGGATCATGATATGGTAGCCACCGAGCATGTCGGCGGGGTAGTTATGAGCAAAAGAAGAAAACGATTAGCCCACCGCGAGGGTCGAACTCGCAGCCTTCAGATCACCCGCTAGTAAGAGTCTGACGCTCTATCCGATTGAGCTAGGCGGGCGATATTAAGCAACCATTTTGGTACGTTATATCCTCTAAACAAGGTAGGCCGGGCGGGGCGGAAGTGGTGATTCGATCGGGCGTTCCGCCTCCGCCGCTGCCGTCGCCTCACCGACCGCTCACAGACCTCCTGCCTCCTCCTCCTCCTCCTCCCGGATCTGCCTAGCAAACGTCCATTGCTGGTGTGCCCTGCGCTGCGTGCTTCTTAGCCGATACCACCCTTCCACATCTGCTACACCTTCTCTCCAAACTGTTGGATAACATGGAGCCGACACCACAGACACCGAGCGTACCTGCCAGGGATATCGGGCCAGTACCTATGTCCTTCCCGGCAGTTCTGCGCAACCCCGGCCTTTCAGATCGTTTTGCGCACCTCCGCATCAGGCCCACAGAGAAGGCTGCCCCGTCCGCCTCCGCTGCCCGCCGCAACAAGCGGGACGATAAGGAGGGCAAACGTTGGGTCCGACGCAAGGAGAACGGTGCGTTCGCCCGTCCCACTATCCCCTGTTTGCACGCTAAAGTAGCGGCGGGAATATTCGCTAGCCACGTTCGTGGGCAACGCACACATCGTCGCCCCGTCCCGGAAGGACTACGCCGTCCCGCTCCCCAACAGCCGCGCGACCTTCCCCCAGCCGCTGCCCACCTACCTCTCGCGCAACACCGCCGTGCCCCCCGTCCCGCGCACGACGACCGAGCCCGCCTCCGCCAGCGCCGGCCGCTTCTCGCTCAGCCTCAAGGGCATGCGCCGCGAGCTGCGCAAGTCCGGCCCGCGCACGGAGCTGCTCGTCCGCGAGGTCGAGGACGAGCTCGGCGCGTGGCTCACGCAGGGCGGCGTGCTCGGCGCCCCGGGCGACGCGGGCGTGCTCGCGCGTCCGGGCGTGCCGATAGGCACGTCGGAGACGATCATGGAGGTCGCGCGCTCGCCGGCCCAGCTTGTCTGGTGCATCGCCGAGGACGCGTTCACGCGGTACGTCGTGCACTGCTGCGCGCGCTACCACGACATCGTCAGCTTCAGTGCGTCGCCTTTCCCGCTCTTGCAGCCCCACAGCGCTGACGCACGCCCCGCAGGCAAAGACACCTCCGGCCAGCGCCTCACCTACCTCCTCCGCCCGAATTCCACCCGCCCGAGCCGACACACCGCCGCGCCCCCGCCCGGCCCGCTGGACACGCCCCCGCTCACGGACCTCTCCGAGTTCTCCGACCTCTCCGCGCACGAGCTCGACACGGACCCCGAGCCGCCGTCCGACCGCGACCTCTCCGACGCCGAGGGCCCACGCACTCACCCCCGCGCGCTCGCAGCGATCGTGGAGCTAGCATCCGCGCCGCCGTCCCCCGTCATGTACGCGCGCGCAGCGCTCGACGAGGACGACGGCTGGTCGGTCCTTGGCGGCTCCGACATCGACGGCGACGGTGAGCCCGAGCTCGAGGAAGGCATTGCGGCGCTCGCGCTCGCGAGCAGCGACGGCGAGGCAGACGTCGACATGGCGGCAAGCGACCTGGGCGAGCGCGCGGTGCGCCGTCGCCAGGGCCCTGGGCCTGAGGCGCTGCGCTCGCGCCTGCTCGACCGTCAGCGGCGTGCGGCGTCGTCCCCGTCGCGCTCGCCTGCGCGGCGGGCGCCGCGGAGGGTGCGCGTGAGGGCGGAGGCCGTGCGCGTTGTGGAGGGCGGGAGCACGGGGAGGCCGTCTTTCTATGATTACCTCTTCGCGTGAGACGGGTCAGGTTTGGATTGTGCGTTGGAGACGGGGTGCGGGGCCAGAGGGGAGCGTTCGTTCCATCGCCGAACGAGAGGAGCAGAGCGATGGTTATGTATGCATAAGTGAGGAGGCTATATGTACAATATCCGACAGTCGACAGTCCGTAGAATGGGAACGCATACTTGGAGACGATACATAGCGGGCATACATGTAGGTCAGGAACGGCGATCGGGGAGAGGTAAAGTTCAGCGCTCATCCGGTGAAGACACGCACGATGAGGTACAGCGTCGAGCCCGTGAAGCGCTACACAGTGTACATGGACGCTTGTTAGCAGTGAACAAAAGGGGGAAGGGACGCAGGAGGGATGCTCACGATAATGCTGGTGATGGCCACGAACGCGAGGATGAAGGTCATGTACGTCTTCGTCCGGCTGAACGAGTGGTCGCCCGAGTCCGTGAACGTGTTCGCGGGATCGCCCCCGCCCAGGATCGCCACGAGCAGCAGGCCCTACGCGCGCGACCGCGTCAGCCCCTGCCGCCTGTCGTATACAGAGAGAGGGGGGAAAGACTCACATTCGAGAGCACCCACGCGAGGAGGACGTTCGTGCGCACGTTCGCGTAGTAGTCCTTCGCGAGCTGCTCCTTCTCGGCCGTGCTGAGCCCCGCGCTCGCCTTCGCGAGCGGCTTGCGGTTCTTGAGGTTGTCGAGCGCCTCCTCGTAGATGCTGTTCACGTCCGCCGCGTCCGTCGGCACCTCGAGGTCCACTTGCGAGTTGCTGTTCTGGATGACGGCGCCGAGGTCCGTGTTCACCTCGCTGTCCTGCTTTGTGCCCCAGGAGATCTGTGGGAGGAAGGGTGAGTGTGGGTATGAGGTGAGGAGTTGAAGTACTGACGTCGTCGAGGTTGGCGAAGGCGTAGCTGGAGGGAGAACGAGGTCAGATACCTTTTTTGCAATTCTGGGACTAGGATGACTCACATCTGTAGAATGTTCATGTATGTCGGGGAGAGAAGCATATACGGAACGAAGCTCGTGAGCATATGCCACGGATCAAACGATAGCACGCTTGACACCGCATATACTGAACGTTTGCCCACTTGTCAGCGGCCACAAAAAGTATGAGAGCTCGGCTTTCGCACCTCCGTAGGTCATAATGATACTGAAGAGCATGACGCTGTACGACGAGCCGCCCTGGCGAGCAGCTTGGATCGAGCACATCACGGCGCAAAAGATCACGTAGGCCATGAGAACGGCGAACGCGATGGTACATATCATGTATTTCCATCTCGCTCTGCAAAATGAAATATGTCACCATGGTTTCTTGCAGCTGGTTTGGTTTAATGCACTCACGCTTTTGGCTTATTCCCCATGGAAAACAGGAAACAGGCAATGACGAGGCCTGCCATGAAGAACTACGCGTATGGCCCACACCTAGTGAGCGGGTTGCACGCTTGTATGTTACGGAGATGACTCACCTGTATCACCGCGTTGAAGTACCTGATGCCTGGCATACCAAATGCAGGGCTCTCGAGCGAAGACGTTAAGATAACCTGGGAATGGTCAATATAGCTTCGAGGATCGTGCAAAGACAACTCACAAAGAACAGATAGAAATTTCCCTGCCCGCCACAATCGTCAGCACGCATTCGGAGGACCACAAGAAAGCCACCCACCACTGCAAACCAGGAAGCAATCAGATTGATCACGTTATAAATCGTCTCCAGCACGAGCATGACCTTGCGCCCGACGCTATGTCCAGACCGCAGAATCTGGCCCAAATGAGCAATGGCGTACGTCGCGGCGAAGAATGAGCCGTTAAGCCAGCGCCGCCGCTGGCTGATGAACTCTGGGAGTGCCTCGGGGACGTCGGTCTCAGCGATTGCGCTCTTGACATACTTTAGGATCCTGAACGGACGGTTAGGAGTGCGGTTGAAAGAGTGGAACGTCTGCATACCAGTTGGAGTTCGCTTTAGCGACGAGTTCGAAACACAAGATACGCTGTCCGTGAGGGGTCAGCATGTGTAAAGACTGGGCGTGGATGTCACACGATTGACGTACATCCTCAGCGAGGTCTAGCGATTCAGATGTGAGTATATTGGACCGCCTGATATTGGGAGGCACAACTTACACATGTTCGAGGTGAAAATATCCGTGTCCCGACCGTGCAAAACCTCGCCCTTGAAATAGGATGCCAATGGCCCAGATCCATACTTGTCGTTTTGTAGCGCGATATATCTGTACGCCGAGAATGCTCCCGGCTTGAAATCATGTTGTCAGTCTCAAGCCACAAGGGAATAAGAAATAACGAAGGGCGTCGTACCAGCACACTGATGTAGCCGAATAGGCTCTCTGTCGGTTTGTCGAGGATGTTAGTGATCTTGTATTCGAAGTTTTGGGCAGCAACTACGATATAACTGCTTAGATTCTACACCCGTCACGCAAAATGGGGGAAGGACGTACCGAGCGGGTTGAGCAAGCCGCGCCAATGCTTGCCCTTGTATGCAGCGATCTCACCACATGCGCCAGCGACGTTCGAGTTCACGTCGAACGCTTTCCACAGATGATAAATACTCTTACTCCCAGGGCGCGTCCCCACGTCCAGAAGCACACACACGTTCGGCTGCAGTAGTGCGCCAAACGCGTTGAAAAACCACCGGTGCGAGTTGATCTTCTTCTGGTTCTTCTCCTTCATGCAGAAGATGATCTGTGTCGGCACGATACCCTTGTCCGGGTACTTGAAGTGCAGGTTCTCGTCCAGCCCGAATGTGGTGGTGTATTCGAACATGTGCGCCGTGACAGGCTTGTTGTTCACCATGTTCTTCATGTGGTCACCAGGCTGGTACACGCCGAGTAGAGTCAAGCAGTCTAGCACGCGCGGGTGGACTTTCTTGCGGCCGTCTGCGACGATGCATACGACCACCTGTAGCATAGTGTTGTTTAAGCAGATGTCAAGGACGTTCCTGCGAGAGCACTAACCTTTTTCCATGCGTCTTGTCCCCACGTCCGCGAATTCTTTCGAGAACACAGGTGCGCAATGTTACGCATCACACCGTACATAGTACGGCAAAAGAGGATCTCATCCTCCTGTCAGTGCACGCCCAATCAGCATCCTTCCTCAACATTGCACAGGCAAGACTCCAGTTACGCACATTAAACATAGTAATAACAATAAACAGCTCAGTCGTCCTCCGCAATTCGTTCTGGCGGAGTATAAACCCGTTCTTCTCGAACTCGTCTGGGTCGCAAGTCACTGCCGTGTAACGGGTCTTTGTCGACTCCGGCTCGCCACGCCGCGGCAAAACGAGTTTCGGGGGCACCGCCATGTCGAGCACCAAGTTTCCGTTCGTGAGTTGTACCCGTTTCTTCGTCTTGTGTCGTCGTAGCACACGCCCCGATGGGGCGGGCCCAAAGTGCCGAGTAGTCGTCGGGGTCTCGGGCTCCGTCAGCGACGCGGAGTGGGTGAGCGACGCCTTCTCCATGTCCGGGGGCTCCGACTGGGCACGCGTGCGGGCTAACGAGGGCGAGTTCTCCTGTCCAACGCCTCCGTTCGTTGACACTTGCGATAGGGGGCGCCGCTGAGGAGACGGGGTGTACCCAGTGTACTGGACACTCCCGTCTCCACTAATCTGGTAGTCCTCGTCGTCTACCGCAGGTGTGGGGGAACGCGACCGCGGGGGCCTGTATGACGGGCGAGATAGAGTCCCCGACGCGAATGCCTCCGTGTCGTGTCTGAAATGGTCGATGCTGGAATCGTTGGGGTACATGCCAGACGTGGGGCGGTCCGGAGACGCGTATGTCCAGCCTGTGGGGTTAGATTGGACAGAGGTGACCGCGCTGTACGCAGACATTGGCCGCGAGGGCGCTGCCCATGACGAGCGCCCCGGTTTGTAGTATGGAGGGTTGGGGTCATAGAAGCTGGACTGGGCTGTGTGCTGTGCGACAAGAGCAGGTCGCTGGTGGGCCGGCGGGTGGGGCACTGGTTGATGATACGCGGGCGCGTGGTTGTCGGCGAAAGGGTCTTCCTCGGGGGCAGCATACATGCCATCCCACTCTAATGGCTCTCCAGAATTGATAGTGGGAAGCTGCGCGTATTCGATTTGCTGAGTTTGCCTGTTGTGAGAAAATAGGTCAGTGTGAAGTCGACCCTGCGGATCTAACCCATGATGCGGTGTAGGGACCATGCCGGTGAATTCATGAAGGACCTGTGTGCTTACCTTTGACCCACAATGGTGATCCCTGAGGAAGAGCTGCTCCTAGAGAGAGACGCGCCTTCTGCTAGTGAACCCTCCTCCGAGGCCTCCGGTACTGGCGGCAAAGATGGATGGCGAACAGGGGAGGTCCGCATAGTGTGCGAGAAGCGTTGTTGCACGTTGGTGACAGCAGCGTCAATCCTGTCATAGTCAAAGCTGGAGTCAAGCGAGGGCAGAGGTCCGTCTGAGAGGGCATAGCGCATGATGGTAGAGCGTGGAGGGGGAACATCGCTATAGTCATCATTCTCGTCGTTGAGCGGGGTATAGGTCCGACGGCCAGCCATTGTGATCGAGGTCAGCAAGCAAATCGGTTCAGGAGGTATTCGCGGAGAAAAAGCGCAAGACGGACGGCAGCATGGGCGTGGAGACTCGAGAGGAGGACGCGCGCAGCAAACTCAACTCTCCGAGCCCAAGCCCGACGCGAAGCTGTATCCTCTCACGTGACCGTGGCGCGCCACAACAGCGCGTCCACCAAGCGCCCGTCTTCTACCGCCACCGCCGTCAACGCTCCCGGGCCCATCGCCCATGTGCATGAGGCCTGGGTACTAAGTAGCTCAAATGACTGGCGGTAAACTTCAATCCCTTTTCAACGAAGACTATTTTATCAGAAGACTCGCTGGAATCTATTCTTCTAGACCAGCATCGTACCATCAACTATTGCGAAGGCTGGAACTAGCAAATGGTTGACGTGACCTCAACTTCATTTCCGTTACAGTGCTCCTAGCACCACATCGAACTCTAGATCACTATACTGGTGAGCGTACCGGCCCTCATACATGACAGGATAAAATCCCATGCTCGACAAACAACGTCACTCAAACATGGCCCACACAGGACTTGGGCCAGTACAGCCTAGATAGTGCCAGTACCTATGACTGTAAATACAACAGTGATCAGGCGCGTCCGTTATACATGCTCATTGTGCTTACGAAGATGTCGTATACGAGATCACGAGGAGACGATCCCCGCAAATGCGACTCGGAAAGGTACGAACATGTACCTGTGAATGCCCTGACAATTGACGTATCCCATCTGTCATGTTCCAGCAAAGCTGTCTGCCTTGACATATACCTCGCTTGGGATGCCTTGTGAGCTCGTGAACAATGTCTGTGACTCAGCCAGAGGAATAGTATAAAATGCTGGATAAGAACACCGCAAGGGGCTTCAGCAACACGAAGTCACCACTACCTCACGTATACTCGCACGATGCAGTTCATCAACAAGCTCCTCCTCGCTGCAGCTCTCCTTGTAGCCACAGTCAGCGCTACTCCCAATCCCGCAGAGGAAGTACGCTGCGTGTGCATCACAGACCCGTGCCCGTGTGCGAAGTCTTGAAGGAGGACAAGTGGGTAACTTCGTCCAGCATCCGAATCTCATTCATCGCTGACAACCGTCTATTCCTTTCCCAGCGCGTATGTCGCAGTGATGGATGATCGACTGGGTATATGTCGTGAAGGAGCTTTAGTATCTGTGAAACGAACGTTGCTTGCTATGGAGTAATTAAATGTATACATTCATGGAAATTTGCCTGGTCGACCTCACGATAAGCGGACGAGGACCATGAGTCAATTCGTGCCCATCGAGTACGGAGGATGAGTCATAAAGTGGACCAACCTCAGGCTCCATCGCCGGCGATTATATTTGCCCACTGTATGTCGGCTACGCATGTTTGCAAAGCTGTCAAGGTCTCGACAGCTGAGAGAAAATGTACGACATACACGGCGTGCCTCTCCGCAACTCTCAACGCTCTGGATCCGTTCACAATGTCACCATGCCTGTCGATGTCCTACTAGTCGATTTCTGACATACCGGATCTCCCACCGCCGAATCGAGCGTTTGCGTCTGTCCTCCCAGAGTGGTTCTATTTGAGAGACAGCTCGCGCTCATTAGACGCAGCCAGGGAGAGCTGTATAAAGGCAACCAGAGTTAGTACACGAGCTCGACAATATTCACATCATCGCACGCACCATGCAGATTCTCAGCAAGCTATTCCTCGTCGCTGCCTTTCTCGCCGCTGTAGCGGTCGCCACTCCGGCCCCATTAGAAGCGCCGCGCTGCGTTTGCATCACGAGTCCCTGCCCGTGCGACGGAACAAAGAACCAGGAATAAAGCAAATTCATATACTAATCACGAGGTGAGTGCCAAGCACAGGGGCGATGAGGACCAATCCGAACATTGGGCGTGCTGACATACTTTATAGACCATTCGGTGTATATTGGGTTGGAGGCGGACGACTGTCACGCTATCGATAGGGGCGTTGGCAATGGAGAGCGAGTCCGGTAGGAGGGCGCAACGCTGGATGTAATAAGCTTTCGCCGAAGCACCCTGCGATGTTGGCATTGAAGTTGAACAATGAGTTCAGTCATACGAGCGCATCTTGCATCCCATCGTCAACTTGAAGCCGCCGCGCAGCATACTAGTATTGCGTATGAGAAGAACCATCCGGCCGCTTGCAAGACCTAGCGCATAGGGACCTATCTGTCGAAGAACAAAGCAAGCGTGTATTGTAAAGGTCGGACGAAGCCTTCGGACTCCGACTCCACCGCTCATGAGATAATAGTATAACGTACCTCAATTGAAGCTGTCAAATCCGCACGGAACTCCTGGCATATCGGATCTGCCATCCCAGAAAGCGTGGGGAGAATGTCCTCCCTCCACAGCCAGTCCCCAGCCCCGCCAAGATGTTTACAAACCAGCCACGCTCACCATGACCAGGTACCACGACATTACTTGTATAAAAATGGCGAGCGGTACGCCCGAGCTGATGCTCAACAACTCCAGGCGAACACGGCTCCTGTGCCATCATGCAGATTGTCGGCAAGCTTTCCCTCATCCTCGTCCTACTTGCGGCTGCTGTTATCGCTGTCCCGCTGAGACCGCGCGAGGCACCGCGCTGCACGGTGTGCAGCAGCAGTCCGTGCCCTTGCGACAATTAAAAGGGCTGCGGGTGGTCCAGGGCCTTGTAGGTACGTGGCGAGATGACATTACAACGCGACGTCACGGTCAAAAAAGCTAACGGGGTCTGTGATCATATGTTATGAACCTTCAGCGCTTCAGAGGAGCAGCCAACTACGACTTACAACTACACGACGTCCGTGAACGAGCCACTGCGATTGGTGACGCCGGCGGGAGCAGGAAGTTTGGGGGCGGGACGGCGGCCCGCCGAGTACCCAAGCGCATCTTCTCTCTCTCTCTCTCTCTCTCTCTCTCTCTCTGTGATCAGGTGATCAGGTTCCGAGGCAGTGGTGGCTGTTCACAACTTCATATCATAGTCGGCTCCCGTCGAATTCGGAATTGTACCCTGTTGAGTTTCGTTGAACTTGATATCGATAGGACGTTTGGCCGTCTGAACGTGGGTCGTGCCACGATCAATCATTCGGCGCAGCAGCCACGCAGTAGCATGCGCTGACGCTTATCCACATCTCGAGTGGAGGATGCTGAAAATTCGGAATTGGTGTCTCTGAAAGACGTCCGGGCCCAGTGGCAGCATCTTTCATTTTTCCTTCGACGCCGATCCTAAGCTGGTGCTGCATGCAAGAAACAGGGCCAGGGTCAGCAGTCAAGATCCCAGTGAACAGTGGTGCTCACCCAAGGCCGCCGGCAATGCCGAGATCAAAATCGAGGCAAAGGGAGGGTGTAAACTGAGACTTGTAAGTTGTGTGGTCCGATATGGGCTCCGTCTCAGACAGTGCCTTGGAAGTTGGTTCAGAGCTGTTCAGAGACGCACAATGAAATCGCGTGGGGTGCCCGCTTACGCCCGTCTCAGAAACTCCACTAGACTCCGTCGTTTCTCCGAAGAAGAGATAGTACCTGTTCGTATGGGCTATCGAAGCGGATAGGACTGGGTCTCAGAGCGGCGCGCAAACAACACGTTCAGGGCTGCTGTGATCGAGGGAGCTGTCGGCATCTAGCGAGTCGCAGAGGGTGTAATGGTAAAGGTTTCAGTCCAAGTTGGACCTACATCAAAAATGGATTGACGGCCTGATGGGTGCCAACATCTGAACGTCGTCCGAAATGACTGTCTCTAAAAACGTATGTGTGCCCCCTACCTTGACCGAGCTGTGGAATTTATTTTGACACCGAGAAGCGAGTATTTGCCAGTCAACTTCGGTCGTGCACGGTTCATAATATGCAGTACATCGTGCTTGCTGGAAAAAAGAATTGAAGTCAACAGAATACGGCCGCAATATTGCTCGCCGCCCATAATGATGTAGATACCGCAAAGGAGATTTTCACGCTCCCCCAATATGGGACTTTCGTGAGCGGCCTCATGCTACGAGCATGATAGCAAGGTTGTGCCTGTTTCACGGTCCGAGAAATACGATGGGTCCTCTCGACGAGTCCAGCTAGTGGAGTAAATCAGGACTTCGACATGGCTCTGAGAGTGAGAGTAGTCAGCGCAGCCCACGACGCACACACTCGCGCAAGTATAAAAGGGATACGCATCCACCGGCAACAGCACGACACCTCCCCGAGCCACAGTCGAACCAACCAAACCAAACCCAAACCTCTACACACCATGCAGATCATCACCAAGTTCCTCGTCCTCGTGACCCTCTTCGCCGCTGCCGCGGTCGCGTCCCCTGCTCCCAAGGAGTGCCCCGAAAACCACCCGATCTGCAACAATCCCTAAATGGAAGTGGGCAAGTTCAAGGAGGTATGTGCAGCCGTGGAAAACCTGCATGGGTATCAGCCGCTGACTAGTGTCGCAACCTTGCAGATAAACTCCTGCCTGTAGAAAGGTGTACGAACCGTGACCTGGAACCGTCGGATTAGGATGTGGAGTAGTTTGGGGGCTAGTGGGGGCTGTCGTACGGGGGCGTGACTGTGAAGATGTATAACGATGTTGAAATATTGAATGGGCGTGCATGTTGAGTGGATCCGAGTGATACTTGAGCGACTTTGTCTGCGGTTACGATGATTCAGTGCCGGTACCCTGTACTGCGGTCCACACAACGAACTTACGTACTATGCCATTCGGAATTCGGTCGCAATATCCCAGTTGATGCCAGGTCCAAAGCCGCCCGACGTCTTGCTTTGACAGCCTATAGACGCCTGCAATTGAACAGAGTGGGGAAGCCTTCAGCACATGTCAGCTCTATAGCCAATACGGAGTAACGCTGAGCTTTGCCCTGTGCAAGCGGAGAGGTTCCTGGCCATGGACAGCCCGGCGATGACAGGCGGGAGAGCCGGACCTAATTCCACGCCGCCAGACGATGCCTCCAGTATTTGTCATATGTCAGCTAACGTACTCTCCTCCGTTCAATGCGGATGCCGATGTCATCGAGGGGTGGTTTCCACCCACGTATAAAACGGGCGGGCGGGGATCGGTAGCGTTCACTCAAAGCATCATGCAAATCATCAGCAAAGTCCTCATCCTCGTCGCCGTTTTCGCTGCTTCAGCGGTCGCCAAACCGGTTGCCCTTGCTCCTGAGCCTTGTGTAGGGGCTCCACCTCACTGCCTTCCGCCCAAGTAACAGACGTGATACCTTGCGTCTATGCTGAGCCGGATGTGAGTGTTATGGGCACAATAATCGATTGTGTGATGAGATACTGACCGCGCAATTCTCAATTATGTAGAGCAGCAAATGATGGAAGGAGTTCTGACTGGAGTTCCAAGCGCGGTTTTGTGGTGACGACAGAGTGTAATGCGCGTTCGAGAAGGTCCACAACTACACCTGTGCGTAGTGAGCCCGGGAATGTTTCATGTTGTCCGTTAAAGGAGAAAGTCATATCGATGCTGGCAAAAAGATACGTCTCGGCTTCTGAAAGCGTATAAATATATGCGGGGCGGGAAGTGTGGAGGAGCTCAGTTTGTAGTACAGCGCGTTTCGCTACTCTGGGGGACCTTGCAGTCGGACCACGAGCACAGTAACATTGTCAGATGTCTTACGTCTTGTGGCTTCATCGAGAAGTCGTTGAGCTGCTTCCATCGCGTCTTGTGTGTGGCGTACGAGGTCGACCGCCTCCTGATCCTCAAGGACGTCCCACAACTGGGAGCAGAAGTTAACCAAGTCAATAGTGACGCCGTTACCACAGAAGACGCACCCCATCGCAAGCAATTATCAGGACCTCATCCATCTCGCGCAGCTCAATTTCAGCAGTGTGCGGGACACTTGTGACGTAGTGCTTCATCTCTGGATCGCCTAACGCGCGGGTAGGGATGAGCACGCCATCGACGCGCCCGTCCGTGATTTCGCCGCCTGCTTTCTCAATACGTCGCGCCTCCTTCCTATCCGATGCCTTGTGGTCGTACGTTATGCGTGTAGCCTTCCCGTCCCTGCATAGGACCGCCCGTGCGTCGCCGACGTTTGCGCAGTAGAGGACCCTGCGCACCTCCGAGGGAGGGCGCAGTGCGCTGTCGGATCTCAAGTAATAATGATCTGTACGGTTTGCCATACCAGGATGGTAAGTCGCGTGTAAATCAGACCAGAAAATCCACACACTGTTTGCACTGCTACTACGTTCCGCTCCGGGGACTTTGGTGGCGAGAGGATCATGATCGGGGGGTACAAACGACTGTTTCCCGGAGTCGTCCTCGAGGCGGAGGAATGCAACTACGGCCGTGGTTCCTGAGCGAAATTCTCCGTCAGAACTGGCCCAGAGGTCACGTATGCTGTTGTCCACGTCGCGGAAAGACTGTGTGATCGCCTCGTTGATACTCCCATATTCGCTATGTTGTAGTACGCCCAACAGGCACTGTAATGGTCTATTGTTCAACACTGGTGGCGGTGAACAAAACACGACTTCAACATTACCTGGGTATAATTCTGATGACACCATTTTGCGGCCCCTTTGCCCCCGTGGCCATCAAACACTCCGAAGAGCCCTTGTCCATGAATACCTGCGAAAGGTACGACTATCGAGTGGGTATCTTCCATGCTGTCTCTGGGGCCCTTAGCGGACGCGACGGCGCACGTGAACGCTAAATTGGGAGGCACGGCCGTTTCTCTGATGGTGCTGGGTTTCTTCATGTTAGATTGGACTATGTTGGGATCGGTATCATCCTCCACATACCCGGAGCTAGGTAAAGGCGCCACTAAATTCGTACGTCTGATTAGCATGATGTCACCCAAACTCAACGTGGTGGACACAGACCTTTGTTACGTTCGGAGAACATATCGACGGAATTAAACTTGGAGCGTGGAACGTCTGGGAATCGCGGGGGTTTGTATGACCTAGCCAAGCTGCGCATGTGTACCGCGCAGCTGAAGTACTATGCTCGCTCCACCGTCCGCGGTACGTAGTGCTGTCGTCATCGTAGGCAAGAGTGCTCGGACGGAGCTGAGTGTACCCCGTGGCATAATAGCTGTCTGCAGATTCAAAGTCCTCTGCGAGCTGACCGTGGCGATCATGGTCCAGACTCCAGACCGCAGGGGACGTTGTGGCGTAGATGACCTCTTCGGGACTTTCCGGGGAGATCCCGTGCCATGACCGCATCGGTCAGTAGGGGCGCTTAATTCATCAAGAACGCGTTAAACGCGCGACGCGTTTTGCTGCGTTCTACAGTACTTTACTCTCTCTCCCACCACGCGCGTAAATCTGGCAGCTGTGGCCCCCGGCCGAGGCTCTGTCAAAGTACATAGCGCATATAATCAAGTTATACGAGCAAGATGCCCCTGGATGAAAGGCGACTGCTATTGAACGGGCTGCAGCCAGCACGGTGAGCGCTTTCGGAGCTCGGCAGCTTCGTTTCGTCGAGACTTATGGGTCAACCAGCCTATCATCGTCAAGTCACGCATCATGTAAGTGTTGTTATCTTTCAGCTATGCATGCTTCTACATATGCCCTTCCTAGCCTCGGCACGGGCTACAAAGCGCCAGAGAACGGAAGGCATGAATTCGCGCTACGACAGGATGATCCAAACGGTAAACATAATGCATGGTTCACCCCACCGTCGTGGCTCTGATCGAAACACGCGCAACCGCGCTGTATCCTCCTCGTCCGCGGTGAGCTACGACCTCCCCAGGACCCCGGCGCACGATATTCGCGATGGAGGTGGACTCGGCCCTGGCTTCTCCACCATGAAGATGCGAACATCAGCCCCTTCAGTTAGCGGGATAGATATGTTTGCTCCTGGTGCTTTTTGCTCGCCTGGAAGCAGTCGTCAGCCAGCTATTGAGCGTCTCCCTCCCTGGCTCGAGGGCACAATCTCATCTTTGGACTCGAGACACCCTCTACGGCTTCTTGCACCTGAGGTTCCTGGCACCCGTCGCGATTCTAGCCCTTCTGCTCTTGACTTAAGCTCTGACTCGCTACTCACGCCTGCCGAAGATTCGCCGTTTGCTTTTATCCCGCCCGCAAAACCTACTCGCAAAGCTTCGCTTCCTGCTGCCAGTGATATGGAACACTACCGCGACGCATCAGTGTCTCCTCATCTGTTCTCGGGCTCCTCTGTGCTACCGTATAAAAATTATCAAGAGTCTCATGGCGACACTCGGCTTTCTACACAGTCGTCTGGCATCCGGGATCTAAAGTCCGCTGGTGTGGAGCCTTCCTTGCATCCTTTCTCTACACCTGGACCCGCGTCGACTATCATCATGCGGCCGAACGATACTCCTCCTCCACTCATGCGATCCATTAGCAGTGATTGGAACGCCATCCCAATGAATGCAACTCTGGGGCCTGGCCTGGATGCTTCGCTGCCTTTTTCCACCACTGGGCCCCTGTCTGACCTTGCACCTCCACCCACCGCAACGCGCGATACTTGGAACTCTGCACTATTCCGTTCTCCTTCGACGTATTTACCTTCCAGGGTCGTACAATCGCCATATTCGCCCTCACCGCCAAGGTCTACGGCGCCTCTCTGGCGGACAGTTGCATCCCCGCCTCGCTCTTACATGTCGGACGTTCCCCTCCAGGTGCTCCCTACTGCCTCTCGATGGATTTCTTCTGGTGATCCTCAGATACCGTCCGCCGGATTCCAGCCCTATGCCACTCCCGGACCTGCGTATGCTCCGCAAGCCTCCACTGACTTACTCAGTCCGAACACCCCGTCCCCGTCGCCAGTGCATTCGAAACCTTACCTGGGTGAATTCAACAGCGAGCTGCTTCCGCCATTTCATCAACAAGTCTGCGCAGTCGATTTCCTGCAGGCGAACGAGGAATCTACTTGCGATACACTGGACTTCAAGTGGGAACGATTCGACCGTAGCCATGCTGATCCTGCCGGAGCATCCTCTTCTCCCGTACGTAATGCTCCAGAATCGGAGGAGACATTCTGGTCTCAGCCTGCTCGGCCCGTGTGCACCAACACGAGTGCTGGCGGGATGCACACTGCCCATTTCAAGTTGCCCGCTCCCCCGCCTTCCCATCCAGGCGTATCGAATAGCCCGGCCCTCCTTTCCCCCATCCGTAGCCCCAATGAGAACCTCGGCTCATCTGTCCGTAGGCGCAACGCCCAGCAGCAAGAAGCGTCTATAGCGCGTCTACTCGACCGTAGCCTGCCCAACACGCCTCTTTCCCAGCCCTACGAGCCCCCAGACCAAGTCCACAGTCCTTCACAAGACCACGAGGACGGCCAATTCGCGTGGATCGTCCCCCCGCGCGACCTGCCGCCCCCGTCGACACCGCGCCGACGTGCTCTGACCTCCCCGCCACGGTCGATACCGAACACCTCCTTGTCCCGTCCGGCGAAGCCTTCTTTAGCGCCGAGTCTGAAAGCCGATGCTGGTCCCGCTGCGTCCACACGCGCGTCACCCCACCATGGCGGATCACCGTTCGCGCCTGCCCCGGGCGTATATGTATCGCCGCTGAGGGGGGAGGACAAGGTTGAGCCCGCTGCGTCAGATGCAAACGCCGCTCGCAACAAAAGCTGGATCCCTCCCGCATCCGCAGTTCTCGCAGTAAGTGCAAGAGCGGGTTCCCTGGTCATGTTCTAATCACGAGTCAAGTAGAAGATAGAGGTCTTATCTCCGCCTCGGTGCGCCTCAGCAATTGCCGAAACAGAGCCGGGCCAACAGTCCGTAGAGTCTAGGGGCGAGGAACCCGCGACTACTTTGGAGGTCGAGGATCTTGCGGGTCGCAGTCCCACGCGATCGCCTGTCGAAGAAATCGAGGAAGAGGACGAGCTCACTGGGGAGTCCCAGGCGTCGAGGGATACGATCGAGTCGTGGACGGACTGAGAGGCTTGTGTGTATATGTGCAACCTGCTGCGCCTCGTACTCTTGATACTTTTGCTCGCTTTTTGCTATTCCGGTTGCTAACTGATGGTCTCTATAGTCCGAGATTTGTTAATTTTTTGAAAGTGATCCTGTACAGATTTTCATTAGCTCAATAAGACGTGTCTCGCTCTGCTGCTCGTCTGCGTGAAGTCCGTTGAACGGACCCCGGGCCTTGGGACTTCTATACAACTGTCACCGGGACAAGTTCAAGTCTTTCAAAGTTTTCAGGCGGTGAGGCGTCCTCAAATGGCATCGCAAATCGCAACTTTCGTGGATTGCTTTAAACGAGTAACGCCGCGTTACATAACACCTTCGATTACTATAGACAACACGTTCGCCGAACAGGGGCATACGATTTACAGGAGAACGGCAGACAGGGGCCGGGCAGATTATACAGGCACATAAACGAGAGCATCACAGGACAACGAGAGCAGCAAGAAAACATCCAAGAAACACCGTCAGAGCGATCTCACCAGCGGGTATACACATATCGGCGGGAGAGGAATCCCTTGTGCCGCTCACCATCCAACGTCTCCGCCGTCGTACGGCTCGATGCGGAGGCGCGTCTCGCCCTTAACCTTCCTGAGACGGTGGCGCTCGAGCTCATAACGCTCGTAGGACGCGGCGGCAAGCCGCATGGCGCGGATGTGGTGCGGGCGCGAGTTGGCCGCGGCAGCGTGCGTGCGCGACTGCCATATGCACGTCGCGAGGTTCAGGCCCGTTTCGGGGTGCGGCGTCCCGTACCAGTAGAGGATCAGCTGTGGGGGAAGATAAGAAGTGTCAGGACAGAGCATAATCGGGGAAGGTAGGCGTAAGACGTACACCGCCGTTCTGGACGGCCTCCTCGTGCGCCTTTTTGTCGGCTTCGTAGAGCGCTGTAGTACGGGCGTCACGTCAGGACGGAGTGTCACAAGTACGTTGTGGTAGTGAGATACGTACGTTCACCGTCGCTCCCGTCGCGTCGCCGGCTTCGGAACACGACGCAGTACCACTCGCGTTCCTCTTCCAAAGGCAATTCGAGCTCGCTCCAGTTAAACGCGTCCGGATACGGAGTTTTGGCATATTCTTCCGTGACAGGACGGAAGTGGTGTAGGGCGCGATGAAGAGCCAAGGACGCCTGGTCGATAGAGGGCAGGCGAGATTCCGTCGACAGAGGGCGCGGCGCGCTGGGCGAGGAGAACGCTGGGAAAGGTGCGGGACTATGTGCGTCTCCGACGTCTAGGGGAAGCGAAGAGAGCAGAGGTGGGAGGTACAAAATGGGCGAGGTGGCGCGCGTCTCAAAGGAAGGCAAGACGTGAGGGTCATGGTTCGGCTGGGCGAGGGCCTCGAGAGCCTCCTCTTGGGTTGCCAACTGCTCGACCCGAGCACCAGTCGCCCCATTTTCGGCGGCTGCGTCTAGACGGCGTGCCGGGGCATCAAGAGAGGCAGGAATGGCGACAGGAGCGGCAACGGCGACGTTGGCCATGGTGTCAGAGATGACTAAGAAGATTTGGGGTCGTTCAAAGGCAAGCGGATGAGTTGTTTGAAAGGGGAGAGGGAGGGTATGCGAGGGGTTGTGGGTGCAGGAACGTACCAACGTACCCCGCATTATATAGGGTGTGGCCTCATCGCCATCCGTCGTCACCGGAATGAGCACGACAGCTCGAGGCCACCCCGATCCGGAGTTAAAAGGCTATATTTTGGCCAGCCTGGAATGTGACGGACGCGGTTGGGTGGGATGGTGCGAGGTTGTGTAACGCGGCCGCGACGATTGCGCGATCACGCGCACGTCGACATGGCGGGCGCGCGAACCGACAATTCCTCGCACACGGCAGGCAGCTCGTTCCCGCCGAGCAAACCCCTTTCAAAGACTGAAACAAGAGGTGAACACTGGATAAAAATCGTTTGCAACTCACTCAAAACACGATAAGTCGGCCGAAAGTTTCACCTTGTCTCGACTTTGGGACCTATCTTAGCCTATCCCCAATGGTCTAATGCCCGCCGTGGTAGCATCGCTGCAGCCAATGATGGCCACGAGCCACTAATTGGACCGCTGGGTATTGTAACGAAGCGGGTGGATGTTAAACTCTGCTAAGACCGGAACCCCAGAAACGTCTGGGGCAGGGCGCGGGCGCATAGCCGGTGGTTTGGCCCACGCGGGGGCGGCTCGGTGCTGTCTAAAATACGATGGACACGGTTAGCCGCAGCAGCAGTGTATTCTGGACATGCAATGGCGAGCGTAGCGTTTGCAGCACCGTGGACGACGGGGAACAGGATGTGCAATCCGACCCACCGCCGCAGTCGACGAGGACGGAGGCGGCGGCGGCGGCACGCGAGCGAGGCGGAGTTCCCCGCGCACGTGCCGTTCTCGGGCGTCACCGTCGGCGTACTCGTCGGTTCGGTCGCTCTCGCCGTTGTCCTCCACATCCTCCTCACTCCGTGCTCATTGCAGGCCATGGCGACTCGCAAGGCGGCGGAGAGCACGCTCTACCATCTCAGTCCCAAGGGGTTCTGGAAGAAATTCCGTTCGTATTCGCCCAGCTTTGCCTAGCAGACGTTTGGCTCATCAGTGCACTCGGCATGCGCAGGAGACGTTGTGGTCATAAACCCCGAGATATCAACTGGTCTTCCGCTGCCAGACGCCAACCGTTATCCCCAGCCCGGATCTAGGCCAGAGAAATACGCTACGCCTGCCACCAAGGGTATGCTCACACCCGTCTCGGCCAATGAATACTCCCGCTAACCGTACCCAGCGTCCGACCCCGCGCAAAACCCGTACTGGAAGCGTGACGTTCGCCGTGCATTCCCCCGTCTTTCTGTCGTGACCCAGACGGAACTCTCGACCCTGCTCCTGGACCACGCCAGGGCCGAAGCGTGCGTTCCAGTCATTATCTCGCGCTCTCTCAGTCTGACAGAGCTCCACCATTGCAGCGTCGCTGCTCCTTCTGAAGGGGAAACATCTGAGGCCTCATCCGTTCCTGTTGAGCAGCAACCTGCCGTTGACCTCACCGAGGCCATCGCCACTATCACCTCTGCCCGCAAGGCGTACGCCGGGTCCAAGCTCCCTCCCACTCCCCCGATTGCCTACCCGCGGTGGCGCCCAGTGCGTGTAGAGGATCCCCCGCATGATCCTCATGCGTATTTCCCGATGTTGCTCGTGAAGTAGCGTAGATGCGGGCAATACACACTTCCGATACTTATGTTTATCAAAACCTCGTCAACGTCATCGTACCTTCTATAGCCGGGCCAAAGGGGTTTTTATAAAGGAGCTGGGAGGCTTCAGGTGTGCTGCCCATCCGCTCGTCCCGCTGATATTGAACGAATAGAGCAACGTATGTGTACTGCACGTCGGAATTTCTGGAACACACGTTCTTGGCCGTGGGAAGCGCGTCTAGTGGCGTCTCTTACTGCATGAAGCGATCTCTTGTAGCGGTAGTGCTTGGTTCTAACCCTCACCTCCTGTTCCGAATTATACCCTTAAACATCGACCGAGGCCATCTCTAAATACACACTTGACTACTACGTTCATCTGGTGATAGCATTTGGAGGGTGATGTCAACTTCGGAGACCCTCCCGCCCGCCGCGCTCGCGAGCGGCTCCTCCGCGGAGGCACAAGCTGCGGCATTCGCGGACGACCCCCACGTCCACTACGATCGCGCAGCAGGGACATGGCGATTCGAGCAGGATGATGGCACCGAGCTGGAATATGACGCCGCGAAGGGCGCGTGGGTTCCGCTGGTAAGTCCACAACCGATCTCGCAGATTTGCCGCTCCTCAAACCCATTCGCCACAGGTTGACGAGGATCTTGTAAAAGCACAACAAGCGGCATACTCCATTGCAGGGGTGGACGAGGAGGTGAGTCCTCGTCGCCATCTTCCCGCGTAGCCTCGCCGCGTTCAACTGAGCACCAACTGGGCCCCTCCTGCTTGCCCTCCGACCTAGACACCCGCAGCACCCGTCCTGAAGCGTCTGAAGAAGAAGCGCAAGGAGCCCGCTGACCTCGATTACACTGGCTACACCGCCGCCAAGCGCGGCAGGAACGGCGATGCGTCCACGTCCACCGACGGTGCCTCCACCTCGACCGCCGCGCCGCCTCCGCCCGAGCGCAAGTCGAAGAACACCGCGATCTACGTGACGGGGCTGCCCCCGGACGCAGACCTCGACGAGGTCGCCGCGCGCTTCGGGAAGTTCGGGCTGATCGAGGAGGACGACGGCGGGAACCCGAAGGTGAAGCTGTACGCGCGCGACGACGGCACGTTCTCGGGCGACGCGCTCGTCGTGTACTTCAAGGAGGAGTCCGTCGACCTCGCGATCACGATGCTGGACGACGCGGAGCTGCGCGTGGGCGAGCCGGGCACGCGCATGCACGTGCGCCGCGCGGAGTTTGGGCACAAGCATGAGAAGGTGGAGGGCGGCGCGCAGGCGAAGCCGAGGAAGACCATGGAGGACAAGAAACGGGCGACGCGGAGGATTGGAAAAATGCAGAAGTGGGTCACTACCGCTGCTGGTCGCGTAGATTGGTTTTCTAAAGCAGGCCGCGCTACCAGGAAGCTGGGGGAGTGGGATGATGAAGACGGGTTTGGCCCCTCCAGGACGGAGGAAGACAAGCTGAAGGCGTTGAACAATCATGGACGGGTGGTTGTTCTCAAGTATATGTTCACGCTGCAAGAGCTGGAGGAAGACAGCTCGCTGCTCCTCGACCTGAAGGACGATGTACGAGAAGAGTGCTCCACATTAGGCGAAGTAACAAACGTTGTATTATACGATGTAAGTTTCCCTCTCATTCGACCATGCACCTTATATTTATCATACTCCATGTAGGCGGAACAAGACGGGGTCATGACCGTCAAGTTCAAGGACCCACTCAGCGCGCAAGCGTGCGTCCTCGTGAGTCAAATCCTCCCATCTACAGTGCGCAGTAATCTATATAACACTCAACCAGAAAATGAACGGACGTTTCTTCGCCGGACGGCGGATAGAGGCGTCACTATTTGCCGGCAGGCAGCGGTTCCGACGGAGTGGCCAGGGTGAGGCCCTTGACGATGGCGACAACGACGAGAAGAAGCGACTGGACGACTTTGCCCAATGGCTCATGGATGAGGGAGAATGAAGTGCTGCGATTCATACCGTCCGGACTCGCGATGTGGCCCTTCTGGTACTCTCCTATGCTCCTGCGTCTACTGTATCATCTATGCGTATATCGTATTGCGATCGTGAAGCATATTAATCCCAAATGTACACGTGCTCCGAGCCAGACAGTCCTCCGGGAAAGCGAAAACATTTCGACAGCGATGTGAATACCAGCCACGATCGAACCCAGTCTCCTCACCAGCACGAACAAAGCGGCGTCGCGTCGACTGTCTCCAGTCGCTGCACCGTAGTCATCAGCACCCAATCCGAAAGCATGAAATAGTAACATGCGAAAACACGTACCTCGACGATGACCGTCTTCGCCCTGGGGCTCTCCGCACCCTCGGCCTGCATCCAGTCCAGGTTTGGACGCTCCTCTTCTGAGATCGCCGCGTGATAACTCTGGAAACGCGTATGCAGCGCCGAGTGCGGCGCCTCGATGTGCGACGTGCTCTTCGACATCGCGATCAGGTCCTCCTCCGCAAACGACATTGCCAACGGGTCCTCCGCCTCAGGAACCGCCGGGAGCCGGTCCGAGCGCGCAGACGGCGAGAGGAGTCCCGCGCCCCCTTCTCTGGGCGAGTGCGGCGGGCTGCCGAAGAGCGTCTGCGTTGCGGGCGCAGACGACGGCACGCGGTGGACCTGCGCGGCGCTCTGCAAAGACTGGGAGACGGACGACGACGACTCGCCGACGTCGACCTCCTCCTGCGCCTCCGCGCCCTCAGGGTCCTCGCCCTCCTCGCCCTCCTCGACGCCGATGCGCTTCAGGCCCGCTTCGACCGCGTCGAGGCGCTCCATGTGCTCGAGCACGGTGACGCCCGTCGTCGCGGGGTGCACGCGCTGGAACTTGGCGGAGAAGGAGACCGGGCGCGAGAGCCCGGTCATGTCCGTCGACGTGCGGCGCATGGGCGGCGGCGGGAAGCCGGAGATGCTCTGGCTGCGGGTGCGCCGCGGCACGGGCAGCGGCATGGTCGCGATGGACGCGTGCGGCGATACTGCGGGGACGTGGACGGGGTGCGAGGACTCGGGCGCGAGCTCCGGAATCATGTCTTCCGACATCGGTATCTCGTCATCCCATACGAGGACCTTTGTCCGTCGCGTAAGCTCCAGGGGACCTGCCAGAGGCCAGTCAGTCTCATATGAAGGAAGTGGTCAATGCAGCGATCACCTTCGTCCTATAGAGGGGGTCAGTTTCTTCATATGGTGGGTGGAGAGTCTGGACGCTTACCGCATGCCTGAGGGACTGGACGATGTTCCATGCTTGACCTTTGATGACAGCTAGTTGTCTCTGCGGCCGCAGGTAAGTTATGTACTGCTGACGACGCGCATAACGTATTTACCCTGAACATCTTGGGGTGGAAGTCCGGGTCTACTGCGAACAGCTTCCGGAGCTCGAACGTCGTCTCCGACCACCACGCCTTAGACGTCAGCAACGGAAGGAAGTGGTCGCGCGTCTTCTGGCTGAATGGGCGGCCGATGATTGTGACTGGTAGATATAGCCATCCGTACGTATAAGAACGCCAGCCCTTTGGATGTTCGTGCGGGAAGGAGAGGGAATTGTCTATAGCGGCGATGTGTATATGCGGCTGCTTCGTGTAGGGGCCCTGGGTGCTTGCATACGGTTGCGAGTACATCGGCGGCGTGGAGGTTCCAGTAATCGTCTGGCCGCTCGTATTCGTTTCTGTCCGTCTGAGTTCCGTCATCATGGGCATTTCTGGCCGGGACGTCCGCGAAGGCGCTACGTCTACCAGAGACTTTGAGTGGTCGCCTTCGCAGTATTTGATCATGTAGTTATCAGCTCCGCGATCGGTATTCAACATCAAGTAGTCTGCAGTCATGTCAGCACAATATGAGGGTCCAGAGGATCCTAGAGCCCACCTAAAATAACGAGTCTACCAGGGAACTGTCAACAGTGCTGCGCAAATAAGGACAGCTGTACGTACTTTTCTAGCTCCTCCCGGAAGTTGTCTTGTAGCGCTGGTGTCCAGTAGAATGGCTGGCCAGTTCGGTCCTCCGAGGCGTCGTACAAGATGCGATCTTCATTCTCGTCCTCGCCATCTTCTTCCTCCTCCGCTCCGGTCTTCCCACAGACTACATTGACAGCACTCATGAACTTCTTGTACAAGCCTCCTTTGCGATGACTGTCATCGTCAAAGGTGTCAGAGATGGCCCGTCCAGGCCACGGGTGCTTGCGCAAGAAGTCGGACGCGTCTGCGTAAAGGTCAGTAACGCACAGTAATGTAACGCGACAACGTACCCGTGAAGCCGTGTAGGAAGTATTGCATGCTCCCAATCTTCTCCGGTAGTGGCTTGCCCTTCTTCGCAGCATTTCTATCTAGCCAGTCGTAGAAGAACGCCTGTTTCGTAGTCAGTTACTGTCCGGGTTTATTACTGGTATGCGTACTGGGCTGGAGAGGGACACTAGCTGTGTTTTGGGGACAATGTTGAGATCTAGACGGTCGTCAAGTAGCGATGCTGCTGCTTCGGAGATGTAGCTGCCCTGATGTGAGCGAATGCTAAGGTATAATACAGGACGTTCTTACCTCAGGTTGGGAATGAGACAAGCACGGCCGAACGGGATAATCCACCGGAACTGCCTGTGCAGCCATTTCGTGGTCTGGCTCCGAGCCGTGTGAGCTCCAACGCGGGTCGGTTCAGACATCTCGCGTACCTTCGGGTTCAGACGGCCGTATGGTTCCTCGTCCTTCGGTTTGAACACGCTGGGCGAATGTCAGGGTCGTATGTCCAGTGGTATCGAATAGGGAGGTCGCGTACGCTACAGTTTGGACGCGACCGTCATCCTTGGCACGCGCAAAGTACGAGCCGGATGACCCTTTGGTGATCATCTTTGGGTGTATGCCTTCTGCAATGGCGTCGCGTACTGATTGCACCACACTTGTACGCTAAGTCAGAAGAATGACCAATTGGCTGTGAACGCACTCACATTTCATAGTCGGCAGCTGTCATGGGCGGCTTATGGTCTAGCGTCTTGATCTATATACCTCGCTTGTATCACGTCTCTAGACATGCGGACATAACTGAGAGCACTCACAGTTCCAGGATAGACCAGGGAAGGGACATATTGAGGCTCGAAGACGCTGTGCCAAATCTCCTTCCTCGAGTTGTCCTCCACCTTCTTCTTCCGCTTGACCTTCTGAGCAATGGATTCCGTCCATCTTGCACGCTCATGAACTCCCGCAACGTAACGCGCGTCGCGTTGCAGGAATGGAAGAAGGCTCACCGCTTGAATGCACTGTCCAACTTGCTCAAATCAATGTGCACCGGCCTGTTAACCCTGCGTAGGCCGCGTGTTGGTTGCGGCGCGGAGAGTCCTTCAGAGACGTCGGTCTCCTCGTCGTCTTCAATACTCTGAGCCAGTCGTTGGTATCCTGACCTGTCTGGCATCGCTAAAGACAGTAGCAGATGTGTTGCACGAAGGTGAGTGTGGGGTAGGACCGGTGGTAGGGTGCGGTGATTTATTGCTGTTCTCGCGGCGCTTGTCGCCAGCCTGATTTCGATTTTTTCGCACACTCACTGCTCTGCGAACGCCTCCACTCAGAACATCGATAACTCGCTCAATTTTCCGTCTTTTGGCTTGATTCCTTCAGATTCGGGCTCGTCTCGTCTGCGCGCAGGGCACAATGGTCGTTTCGTTACGAACGGACAACATAGGCTACCCACCCTCCTCGGCAGCCACCGCAACACCAGAACACGGTTTGCAAGTGAACCGCGCGCCGCAGGCAGATGGGAAGAGGTTCTCGAGGGTATTTGAGGTGCGGCAGAGGGCATGACACTCAATTTTTGCGGTACGGTGCATAGTCTGCTTCGCATTGCAGCTGTTCGAGCACTGGGCTGTGGCGCAGTCTTGCATGACACAAATATTACATTGGACGAGCTTATATGTGCTACGTAATAGTCAGGCCTGTCAATGCATCTCCTGTATCATCATCACTTCTTTGATAAAAGCGTGCAAAGAAAGACGAAGTGGTCTGAAATACATAACACGGGGAGATCTGGCGTCTATATATCTGCGAGCGCCAGAAATAGTGCGTCGTCGTCTTCGCCGTTTTCCAGCACCGTGCACTCCTGAAACATTATTCTACCTCTCACTCCTTATCTTGATGCACCCGCAGATACTCTGAAGTACGCTCGGAAATTTTAGCCTCTTGCATATCGCGCCGGCCTAGCAAGTACCAAGCTTACCCCGCTCACATACATGAAGCGCTGGTGGTGCACGCACGCGCAGTGTACGCGCATGCGCCATCCAATGCAAAACCGAGCTCCACTCAATCTAATCGAAACGCGTTGCAAATAAACCCTATTAGCTCGGACAAAATCACTGCACCCTAACCGGTGGTAGAGCCGGAACGTGGCAGGAGAAACGAATTGGACGGCGCGGGTGATGGGCCCTATATTTGGCAGCCCGGGTGTCTCACTGCGGGCGCAAGTGCAGCCCCTGCTCACATATTTGTACATTGGTTGCAGTTCCTCGGGCAATCAACACTCGGGCGACCTATGTATTGCAAATGTACACAGCTCCCCGTGTGGGTCCAGCGAAAGCGAGGAGCGCAAGCTTCGAAGCAAGGCGCCACTGGCATCAGTCCGTTCGGCAACTACCGCAGCTCATTCAACTCCTCCAGAACGCTGCCCGCGACCGCCCATATATAAGACATCAGATTTGACCGGGTCATCATCCGATGACGTCCGCAGTGGTGCAACAAAAGATAGGGCAGGCGTAGTCTCAAGGAATGAGCCGGAGCGAGGCATTCGGAATGCAGCCACTGCGGGCGTGAAAGCGCCACGCTCTCGGCGGATCCAGGAACCTTACTTCAGGGAGTGCCCCTCGAGTCTGCTTCTCCCTGCGGGCCTCGTGTAGAGGTATCTGCACGTCTTTCTCACCCAGAACGTCTGGATATTCCTCGAGGGTGCGCAGGGATGAGTGCGCGTATGTAAGGGAGTGTACGCGGGTAGGCGCCCGGCCAGAGCGGGGCGCACGTGAGTGGCGGTGCGACGGGAGGCAGAGAGGAGAGGGTGTGACAGTTGTCAGTCATCCTCCTCCTCCGAGTGGCCAAACAATTCCGAATAGCACTCGGCATCGCTGGGAGCGATGCGACAAGACGTGGTGTGTTACATGCTTCCGCTATCAGCCCTGGCGATATGCGCCGACCACCATTGGCGGTAAGACCCTGCCTCGCGCGGCGAAAGTACAATTCGGAATTCGCTAGACCCCATGTTCCAGTTCCGTTCCCAATCTCTTCACGGCCATTCTGCGTCGTATCACTGCGGCTGATACGTATATAGCCCCCCAGAGCCCCGCGCCCTGCTGATTCTCCCCCCTCTCCTCGCGTTTGGCCCCCGTGCGTCTGTCTGACCGCCCAGCCTTGAAGGCTTGTCCCCAATCTAAACAATGCCTCTCATGCTCCCTATCTACTCGTGGAAGAGCTGGCGCGAGAGAATACGGTCAGCGTGCTTTTTACTGATATTTCTCGTCGTGTCGCTTATAGAATCACTGCAGCCATTTCACTTGGGCCTGGCATGCTGTGATCATGGGTACAGGCGTTGTATCCGCCCTCATCCACAACTTCCCCTATCACAATGATAGCCTGGCGCTCAAGGTCGCCGCTCTCGTCATGTTCCTCCTTAACCTGGTCCTCTTTATCTTTGTCTGCACATGTACAGTCCTCCGGTACATCATGTTCCCAGAGGTAAGTGCTATATCAAAGCTATCGCGAGCTTGCTCAGCGGCTCACCTTTTTATGAAGGTCTGGTCGTTGATGCTATCACATCCTGCACAAAGCTTGTTCATCGGCTGCTTCCCTATGGGAGCCGCTACGTTGATCAACGCTGCGCTGGTGAGTGGTGGCGGGATTAGTGCGGCGGTATGGTCACTAATGGCTATTCAGAATCTCAACCAAGACTGGGGGTTCGGTGGCGAACCTTTCCTCTGGACTCTCTGGGGTTTCTGGTGGCTAGACTCGGCCGTCTCCTACGCCATCGCGTTTGGGATGCTCTACACCATGTAAGCACACATGAAACTCTCAACCGGTGATATGTACTAACGGATTTCCAGGATGGTACGGCAAGATCATGCGATACAGCGGATGACTGCAGTATGGCTTCTGCCAGTGGTCACCCTCATTGTCGCGTCGTCTACAGGTGGCCTCCTGTCCCATGCGATCGTCCCTCATTCGACGACAGTAGCCCTCGTCACCTCCGGCTTCTCCTTCACTATGGTAATCATCGGCCTGGGTTTCGCAATCATGATGATCACCATCTACCTCCTCCGACTTATCACTAGCGGTCCTCCCGACCTCTCCCTCATCCTCTCCGCATTCATCACCCTCGGTCCGCTCGGGCAAGGTGGCTTCTCCTTGCTCGTCAACGGCCAGGACCTCTCTGAGCTCTTGCCGCTTCACATGGGCGAAGAGTTCCCCACCATCGCGCTCGCCGGCCAAATGATCTTCGCAGGCTGCTTCCTCGGCGCATTCGTCCTCTTCTCCCTCGGCGTCGCGTGGATCCTCATGGCGGTGATTTCCATCGCCCACGTGCGCGCATTCTCGTCTATCCCCTTCTCTATGGCATACTGGGGCCTTATTTTCCCGAACGGCGTGTTCGCGCTCCTGTGCGTTCAGCTGGCGAAGGTGCTCGACAGTCCTGTGTTCAGGGCCATCGGGGCCGCGTGGACAGGTGAGTTGTTTTCGTTCTTCGTCGCTTCTGGCTGTACTGATAATACGCCCTTAAAGGTGTTGTTTTCCTGCTGTGGATCACTATCTTCGTTCGAAGCATCCCTTCATTCATCGACGGATCCATGTTCAAGGCGCCCTACGTCCCTGACCTCGACGCGCCCCCGGCAGCAAAAACTGTCCACCTCGATGCGCCGGCCGTGATGCACATCGACGCCGAGAAGGGCTTCGGCCCCAACGCCGCCTCCAACTCCACGGTTGCTCTCTAACTTAACCTCGACTAATAGGCTCCGATTCGCAAACCCATCTCATGCATCTCACGTTCCTGTCCTTTCTCCGCGCCCTGGATTCGGATGGATTTTACTATACGTAGGGCGCACGGTAGATCTGTGGCGAGCCTTGCGGTCGTCTCTCTTTTGTATCACTGCGGATAGAGTGCCGGACACCGGACCCTCGAGACCCTACCACTCATAGCCTGTCCTTGTGTGTGTTGTGCCCCGAGCGATGCTATATTATATTGTGTGCTGTGCTCAATCATATGTACTATTACAGTGCGCCTTTCTCCGCTCTGTTCCCGTCATCTCCTCGATTTCGTATGTGAGAGCATCAAGCAGTCTGAGGCCTTAATGCACGGCTTTACAAAACATTAGATCGGACTTTCAAATATTAGTTACGCACTTCTATCGGCCCAACTCCGACGGCCTACTCCGTGTGGTACGGATATAAATCGACGGACTCGGCTCCCGATGTATCTTTGCTCATTCGACTTTGGGGATTAACGTAGACGAAACATACGTAGTACGCAGGCCTGACGGCGACCCTGCCAGATTCAGACAGTCTCAAACCGCGCATAGTGCCGAGCGTTAGCATCCATCACCGTACATATGTATCATATATGGGGTCAAAGCTGCGGGTTAGGCGCCGTTCGCCATCGACCAGCAGAATCTCGCAATGCGCGTAACACTGCCGGGACCCTGCTAGACCCTGGCGTCCACAACTCTTTCGGGCGAACCACGACCATCATGGACCTACACTGACTGCGAGTTTCTGCCAGATCGTCCTCCGCCTCGACGTGCGTCTCTGTCCGCCTGACCATCATTGCGAAGTCGGCCGGCATAGCGGATAACACAGATTACGATAACACAGTCAGCAGCGCGCCCACGAGCACCAGAGGCACACAAGTTTAATGGCCGCGTTGTACATCTCCCACCCTTACTCTCGTACCTCCTCCTCTGTCCGCCTCCGCCATGCAGAAGCATGGCCTGATCGCAGAGCCTCTTCAGGCTTCGCGGGCGCATCGCGCGTGGTGGCGCCGCTGGGTCCTCCTCGGCTTTATATCTCTGTGGGGGACTTACAGCTTGTACCGCTTCCTCAACCGCAACAGTCACTGCACACGCGGCCGTCCGACCTTGTTCGAGAGTAACCGCACGAGCGTTCCTTCTGCAACGCGCAATCCGGCCTATCTCATTCGGGCAACAAACGGCGCGGTTGCGAGCGAGAACGAACTGTGTTCGGAGATCGGGGTGAACGTTCTCAAAGATGGCGGGAACGCGGTGGACGCCGCGGTGAGCACCACGCTATGCATCGGTGTCGTGAACATGTTCTCGTGAGTGGTTATTATCTCGCCAACCCGGAGACTTTCGCAAACGAAATAATGTGTGTTATAAGGTCCGGCATCGGGGGCGGAGGGTTCATGACAGTACGCATCCCTCCTTCACAACCTGGAGAGTCCTCCGAGGTCTTCACTGTCGACTTCCGCGAGACCGCGCCTGCGTTAAGCAACAAGACCATGTATATCAACGACCCGCTCGCTGCGCGTTGGGGTGGGCTGGCCGTTGGCATTCCCGGCGAGCTACGCGGTCTTGAGGAGGCACACCGGCGCTGGGGTAAACTCCCCTGGAAGACCCTTGTGCAGCCGGCCATTCATCTCGCGGAGGGGTGGACAGTGCAAACAGAGTTGGCACGGAGGCTTGAGGTAGGCTGAACATATTTTCTACTGCATATATGCACACTACCGGGCCTTGCTAACGGCACTATGACCGACAGATGTTCTCCACGCTTATGCTCAACGAACCTGACTGGCAGGCTATCTTCGCTCCGGAGGGACGGCTGTTACAAGCAGGCGAGACTATTCGGCGCACGAACCTCTCGCGAACGCTCGCAGCGGTCGCGGAAGGTGGTGCAGATGCGTTCTACACAGGGCCCATTGCCGATGCAATCGTCGAGAAGGTCCGCCTAACCGGCGGAATTCTCTCCCTCGAAGACCTCGCAGGATATGAGGTACAAGTGAAGCGGGCGCTGAAGGGAACATATCGCGGCCGTACATTGTACACGCCCCATGCGCCCACTTCCGGACCGGTCCTCATTTATATGTTCAACTTGATGGAGCATTACGAGCAACTGCTGCAAGAAGGTCGCACCCCGTTGAACGTGCACCGCCTCCTTGAGATTATGAAGTGTGCGTACGACGAGGCGCATGTATGCGGGATTTGACTAAGGTTTTGCATTTGCAGTCGGCTTCGCCGCTAGGTTAGGCTCACGGGAGTCCGTGACGGAATGTGTCTGACGCTAATTATATAGAACCCGGATTGGTGATCCTGCGTTCCACGACCAGACCCAGCGCATACACGAGATACCTACAAAGGAGTACGCCAGCGAGATGTTCGCCAACATCACCGACGTAATTATAGGCAGATTCTATACATGACGCCTACTGAAACGTTTGTGCTTCATCATCAGGACAAGACACACTCCCCCGAGTACTACAACCCTATCTACGATATTGTAGAGGACCACGGCACGGTAATGCTCATAATGATCGCTTCGATGAATGCCGCTCACATATTTGTTTCCAGAGCCATTCATCTTTCGTGGACAAGGATGGAATGGCAGTCGCGCTAACTACTACTGTAAATCTTATATTTGGCTCTGCCGTACTCGACCCCGTCACAGGCGTCATTCTTAACGATGAGGTAAGTCCGGAGTGAGATATCCGCGAATATCACGAGTTGATTCTATGCACGCAGATGGACGACTTCTCCACGCCCGGAATGCCTAACGCGTTCGGGCTCTACCCCTCCCCATGTAGGTGCTCTCAACTTCAGCCTAATCAGAAACCCCCTCATGCATGTGTAGACAACTATCCTGAACCTGGCAAGCGGCCGCTCTCGTCCACAACACCATCTATTTTAGAACATGAAGACGGCTCATTCTACGCAGCTATCGGCGGCTCAGGCGGTTCTCGCATCTTCCCGGCCGTGTTCCAGGTTCTCCTAAACATGGACTGGAACATGGACGCGAGCGCTGCAATTGAGTCTGGCCGTTTACACGACCAGCTGTTCCCTACCATGGTCGATGCGGATGACATCCTATCGCCCTCTCTACTCGACACACTGAGGGAGAAGGGGCACAACATCACGGGTCAGAGTCTATAGTCCTCTCAAGTGAGTAATACGCGCTGACATCGGCATTTCAGTGTCGGATACGAACCGTGTTGCTGCGGTGATTCAGGTGGTCGCAAAGGTTAATGGCACAATATTCGGTAGGTGCCGCTTCCTCTCGCGTCACAGGGTGCTTCGTTGACCAAAATGCGATGCAGCTGCCAGTGACTCTAGGAAGAACGGGATCGCCGCGGGTTATTAGCGGACACAGATGTATTGATCGCATTACTAGAATATACACACTACACCGGGTGCCTCGAACGTGATCCGCCCCATGCTGGTACTCGCCGCCAGTTTATCCGCGCACGGCTCTCGGGATTCAACTGGAAGGTGTGATGGCACAACGTTCCGACCGTGCACAGGTGCAACGGTCCGCCACGTGTACGTAGACCTTCGTCCACTGGCCGGCTTCTCCCATCTTCGCTCCTGTTATATGCATCCTTCATCCGCCCGCCATCACGGATTTCAGCGTAACATGCGCAGAGACACGCCTCCTGCGCGTCCACGGGGTCACCTACGGCGTGTGGGTTTAACTTTGCACATGTCCCCATAAGCGAAGTTATCCCGGGCCGCCGTCTGATGATGTCCGCGTTCCGGGAGGGTACGCGTTTATAACAGGTGTCCAGAGCCGGGTGTTGCGCGAACGTTGCTCGTACACCCTGTAAAGTGCTCACGATGTTCAGCGTCGGCTTGGTCACTCTCGCGCTTGCACTCGCGCCATTCGCGAAAGCCGCGTCCCCGGTGTGGGGCCAAGTAAGTCTAATATCATACTCGCATCCTACAAGTACATTGACCCCTCGCGTCTCAGTGCGGTGGCATTGGCTGGACTGGAGATACCAGTACGTCCTTTCTTCATTCTAAGCTTCTAGACTATCAGTTCATTCATATGTTTGCAATTATAGCGTGTGTCTCAGGCGCAGCATGCACAGTTCAAAACCCCTACTATTCGCAGTGCCTGCCCTCCGCCAGCGCACCCACCACGCCTACCTCGCCGTCACCGCCACCGACCACTTCACCGAGTGCGCCGACGACGACGGCCGCCCCGCCTCCTAGCTCCACCGGCTTCGTAAAGGTCTCCGGGCAGAAGTTTGTGCTCAATGGCGCGACATTCCCTCTGGTCGGGTACGCGCATATTATAGACTCGTATTTTCCAGAGAAAATGTTGCTGACGGCACGCTCACCCGCACAGCGCAAACTCCTACTGGGTCGGGTTGATGGGCTACAGCACTGCGCAGATGAACCAAGCGTTCGCGGACATTGCCAAGACCGGCGCGACAACCGTGCGCACATGGTAAGCATCCTCATAATCGCGCTCATTTGCGTAGTACGCTGACATGGCGGTTGCAAAGGGGATTCAACGACGTCACGAGCGCGAACGGAATATACTACCAGCTCTGGCAGAACGGGGTGCCCACTGTGAACACGGGCGCTACTGGTCTGATGAACTTCGGTGAGGATGGCATGCGCGAAGGTCTACAGAACGCGCGCTGACATCCCTATCAGACAACGTCATCGCAGCTGCGAAGGCCAACGGCATTCGGCTCATCGTTGCCCTGTGAGTGGTATATTACAAGTTTCCGAAAACAGCACTACTGGCTCACGAAGCATGGTAGGACGAACAACTGGAGCGACTATGGAGGCATGGATGTCTACGTCAAGCAGATTGCCAACTCCGCCAACCACGACGTGTTCTACACGAACGCCAACGTCATTGTACGTAGCCAGTATATGGTCCACCACGCTCACTCGCTCAAAAGGTACATAGGCTGCATACAAGGCGTACATCAAGACCTTCGTAGGCCGCTACGTAAACGAGCCTACGATTCTCGGATGGGAGCTTGCGAACGAGCCGAGGTGCGGTGGAAGCACTGGGTATGTGTCTAGCAGCTTTTCCGCCCTGAGAAGACTTCGCTCACCTAATGCGCAGGACGACTTCCGGTACCTGCACGACGAAGACGATTACCAACTGGGCCAGCGACATCTCAGCGTACATCAAATCTATCGACTCCAACCACCTGGTCGCTATTGGCGATGAGGGCTTCTTCAACGAGCCCGGTAACCCGAGCTACCCTTACCAGTATGTGTGTGCAACAAAGTCGAGTGTTTGTCGTGGTGACCGAGACCTCCGGCAATTAGGGGCTCCGAGGGCATCGACTTCAACGCGAACATCAACATCAGCACGATTGACTTCGGTACCGCTCACGTAAGTTGCACTTGCTCGTGACGCCCTGACCAGTGTACTGACTGTGATATCCCCAATGCAGTTGTACCCCGTAAGCTAGCCTCGTTGATCGCAAGGGTGACACGTATACTGACGGCCATGGCAGGGAAGCTGGGGACAGACGACCGACCCCACCGGCTGGGGCTCACAATGGATCACGGACCATGCTACGACCCAGAAGTCGGCAAACAAGCCCGTGATCTTGGAGGAGTTCGGTGTAACCGACAACCAGGCCTCGACCTACACGGCGTGGTACAACACAGTCATCACCTCTGGCCTTGCGGGTGATCTCATCTGGTACGTGTTCTTCAAGGTGAAGCTTTGGGATATTCGGCTGATCAGACCACCAGGCAAGCGGGTTCCCACTTCTCGACGGGGAGCACGCCTGACGATGGCTACGCCGTGAGTATTATTTGGTATCATTCGAGAGCAAATCCTGACCTTCGTGTATGTAGATTTATCCCGATGACCCTGTCTACCCCATCGAATCGCAGCACTTTGCTGCGCTCAAGGCGAGGGGATGATTGTCATTGGCAGTGGGACCCTTGGAAAACGTTGAGGCGGATGTGTACATTAGTTGCGGAAAAGAATGCTAAAATCGATGCTGTTGCTGGTTCGCCCGCGTAACATCATCTTCGTGGCTTGTCCTCAGTGGACCTCGCAGCTTGAAGCTGCAGTGCAGCTGGAGATATCTGTTCACAGATACGTACCTATGTTTAAGCCACGGCGACATGAGTGGTCTTGTGGAGCCTGCCCTAAACGTCAGTACACCGATTGATCAGTCTATCAAAGTTGCCCATATGGTTAGGTTTGTATTGATTGAAAATTGCGACTCTCTCACCATCGCAGGCTGCGGTCCTCAGGAAGATACTTGTGCTTTCGTTCTCTAGTTTTCTCGCTCTACGTGGAAGTGACTCTTGAGACCTTGAAAGGGTGCGACGACTGAAATGTTTTCAAGATACCCGTGATCTGGGGTTGCCGTGTCAGCGGCTACTAGCTATTCCGAATTGAAGGGCTGGGTGACGAACTTGAGCTGCTCCCGCCCCGGTTGAATTCGGATTGCCTCGGGGTATAAGGAGGTATAAGGTCTGGCTGGATATCTCTGCTGGGACCTCAAGAACGTCTTCTCGAACTCCTATCCCACTGCCGACGCCATGCACAAGGCTTCAATCCTTCGCATCCTCCGCCCCAATGCTCGTCTGGTGCACATGCGGCCCACTCTTGTCCAAAGGTCTGCGGCATTACAAATGAGGGGTTCAGGTCTCGCCTCTTCCCGCTCGAGCATGCATAGCTATAGCTCTACCGTTCGTTCGTTCGCGTCTCGCGCCAGCGTCAATAATGTCCCTCCTGCGGAGCCTTGGAAGCGCCATATCAGTGCAGACCCGGAGACCACCCCGACGGTTTACACCTTCTTTGAGAAGGCAACCTCGACTTGGCAGTATATCGTCGTCGACCCTAACACCTCCGATGCTGTTCTCGTCGATCCCGTTCTCGACTACGATCCGAACTCAGGCTCTATCACGACGGAGACTGCAGATGGATTGGTCTCGTTTATCGAGCACCATAAGTTGCGAATCACACGAATCCTGTAAGCTACACGCTCTATGCGTACCCATTTATAGCTGACCGAGGTACGCTTAGTGAGACGCACGCCCACGCCGATCACCTCACCGCCGCTCAGTATCTCAAACAGCAATTGGGCGGAGATGTCGCGGTTTGCATCGGTCAGCGTATCACGATGGTCCAAGACACATTTGCACCCATCTATGGCCTCGAGTCATCCTCGCTGGACGGGGCGTTCGACGTGTACTTCCAGGACAACGAGAAGTTCAACTTGGGCACGTTGTCCTCACATGTGATGCATCTTCCAGGACACACGCCCGACCATGTCGGGTATGTGATTGGCAAAGCCGTGTTCACGGGTGACTCCATTTTCAATGTATGTTGAACGCATCAAACATACCCAACCCTTACTCATATGTGTGGGAACAGCCTGATGTAGGTTCCGCTCGTGCGGACTTTCCAGGAGGCGATGCAGAGAACTTATACGCGGTAGGATTTTGGCCCGAAATGTCGTGTTTCAGGATTCCGAAATTGACCTCATTCACTGCAGTCGATGCAACGTCTGCTATCACTCCCGGAAGACCATCGCCTCTACGTCGGGCATGATTACCCACAGGACCGCGATCAGACGTGCTTTGCGACAGTCGCTGATCAGCGTACGAAGAACAGGCATGTCAAAGTTGGCACCGAGCCGTCCACGTTCATCCGATTCCGCAAGGAGCGTGACGCAATCTTAGGGGCACCTCGGCTTCTTCACCCGGCGCTCCAGGTCAATATCCGGGCAGGCCGTCTACCGCCCCCTGACGAGCAAGGGAGGATCTTTCTTCGCATCCCTGTTCGGGTTGACCTCAAACTCGAATGATTTGCAAGCCCTACGTAGGTGATCTGCCGAGTTCGTACGCGGCCTTTGTGTCGCCATCGTCATAATCAATCAAATTACATCCGAGTCCCACCTTGACCTGCCCGACCCGCAGTGTTACAGGCATCCGTCCGGGCAATCGGGCATGACCACACCGTCGGCCTCGCCGGCCGCTGTGGCGGTGTCGTCCCTGCAGTCAGCCCGGCGACGAGACGGACCCGGCAGGTCGACATCCTCTGTCGAAGTCAATCGCGACACCCCGTAGACGTACACGATATTGATCCAGCGCGATCATTCGTGGTGAGACCATACCGCATCGGTGTTCACCCAAACCGGGATGCTCTCAAATATAAGACCTTCACGACACGCGCGGGACGGTTATACGATGCGTAAGTACTCGCGCACATATCCTCCCCACTGTCCCCCTCCCTTCTCCCCATGACCCACTTACCCTTGGAGATCTGGCGCGAGATATTCGTCTATGCGTGCGCAGACGGAGGTTACACTGGCTCGTCGTTGGCGCTAGCTTGCAGGCTCTTCTATAACGCTTCACTCTCTGTTCGCAGCGAGGCGTTGTCTTTGTTTTCCCTCCGCCAGGTCGAGCTCTTCCTCGCCCACGCCAAACGCTACGAAGACAGATATCACGGACGGCAACTCAGAATATACCATCTACTGCTGTCCTTCACTGCACCTCCTCCAGATGCCTCTTCGGAACTCAGTTTGGGCAGTTCCTCCGAGGAAGGCAGCTTCGATGAACAATGGATCACCGCCCGGAGACTACGCGAACAGGAGAAGGCCGCTTGGGACTCCCGTTTTCTCAAACTTGTGCCACAGCTGTTAGAGCTTGCCGCACCCCATATCCGGACACTGGCGCTGTCACAATCGGATGGCTTTGTATTGCCGGCGATCAAGTCCGTCCTGCCTCGTCTCCGCGAGCTAACATTGCTCGTGGGCGTTTCGGTGATGGTCAACGAGGACAAGTTCGACGGAGGTGGGAGCTCCGGTTCCTCACCACCCTCAGGCTGGTCTCAATCACTGGCATCAGCCCTCGCACAGGCGCCCATATCCGTGACACCGAGCCCCCCGACCTGCGCTCGTTTCCCCGCACTCGAGCGCCTCCACCTCGTCTGCGGCCGTCACCGCGACTTTCTCCTGCGCGATACGCTCGCGCAGCTCCCGCATCTCGCACCCGGCCTTACGCACCTACGCATATCGAACGCGACATATACGCACGAACACTGCATCCCGGTGTTCCTGCGCGCCGCGGTCGGGTTGCCTCCCGCCGACTCTCAACACATTGGAACGGGGTACAACGCCGCTGAGGCACCCCTGCGCGCGCCGTTCGCGGCGGATGATGGCGACGTGCGCGCGCTGCTCCCGTCCCTGCGCCATGTGGTCGTGCACTCCGTGCCGCCCCCGTCCGCCGGCACTGCAGGTGGGCCATACAAGGAGTACGTGGCGCTCATGGGCGCGCTGCACGCGATCGGTGCGGCGTGCCAGGCGACATCGGACGTCCGCGTGCGCACCACGCGCAGCGCCCGCGCTAAGCAGCGTTGTTGGGAGCAAGTCGTCGAGACGCACTGGCTAGACCGGATCGAAGGCGGTCACGGATGTTGGGTTGGACGTTTCGAATGAGCAGATGCGGCGCCGCGGGGCTAGCTTGTTACGTATCTCCGCTGTGCGTGTGCTATCTCCCTCCCCCATCCTACCACTGATGCTAGGTTTACTTGGCGCACAGACTACGGACCGTTTCATCTTCATGTCAGTATATACCTGTGTTCAGCGGACATTGGAGCCCCCTCCCCCTTGCGTGATGCTGGTGGGGGGGCTGACCGCAGCTGCTATCATCGCGCCTCTGTATGTTTGATTGTGTTTTGCGCAGTTTTCTTGTTAGCTCTTAGTCACGCCTATTGACACTCTGCTGTGCTATGACTCGGGTATGAAATCGACAACGGCCTTATTTTGTCATCCATGGGTTGATGAATCACGGGGAAAACACGCGCGACTTCGCGTGCTTTTTCAGGGCGACACTGGCCGAACCCATCTGTCGCGGTAAGTAACCTACTTCGCTGTCTGCCGGCATCCCTTCTCATTACAGAGGCGTCCACCGGTACATGCGGGTATCTCGTAGGAGCGACCTTTTTCCCGGATGCTCGTTTGCAAAAGCATTTCTCATAGAGCCGTGGCCAACATCGCATTTCCAACGACGCGAAGTCTGTCTCTCTTTCATATCGTCCAAGGTGCACGACATGCAATTCACCGGAACCCAGTCGCATTTCGGCTTATTCCTAGCACTCCTAAGCTTGGACGCATCTTGAGGGTTCCCTTCTATGGCACCCGCCCTATGCCCTATCACTCCTCTCCGCTGTGCTCCCACGTTAATGCCAATCTATCAGGCATCCCGTCACTGGCCGTGGGATTGGTGATTTCAGTCAGAAGCGTTCACCGTCCGAACATTGCTGGGATAGATCATAGCAGGTGGCGTCATCTTACTTTCGCTTAGATGTGAAAAGTCCGCGCCTGGCATTAGTGCCCACTCTATCGACAACTTACGAGGAGACGCTCAAGTTGTGCACCCTGACCTTGACAAACTTCACTTCCCAGCCATGTTGGTACGCCAGTGAAGTTCGTATGCGTCGTGATGGCATTCTGTCCCTATCACGGTGATGCAGGAGGCAGTCCGGTCGCGAGAGATTGCCCCTTGACAATACGCGTCCTGAGGCTATCCGCAGGTATTGATCGTCTTGAAAGTCCTGAAAAATAATTAGTATCATGATTCACTCAAAGGCCATGGATTTAGTTAATTCGCGAAGGTGATGGCTGCACGCAAAGGCCCGCGATAACTTTGCGACTTGAAATCCTGAAGTTTGCGACTTGAAATCCTGAAGTTTGCGACTTGAAATCCTGAAGTCGTTAATGGGTGGTCACGGGACCGTGATGAAACGCGTACGGGCGTCTGACAGTGAAAGTACTTTCGCAACTTCTCCGTACCTACTACCAGCGACCACTGACAACTTCCAAGACGAAGAGTGGCAGTGGCATCCCGAGGTCGACGCCTACACACAATTGCCACATGTGCACATGTGAGTGCCGCGTCATGCTATAAACCTGAGGCTTTATTCAGTGCTGAACAGATACCGAGAGGTTATATAGCGTTTGGCGGCGAAGAGTGGCCAGATTACAGGACGTCAGTCGCATTCTGGGATCGCTGTGAGCTATGGCTTGCTGCGCGTGGTCCGTGGTTCATTCGGAATATTTCGGCCCCCATCATGGACTGGTCAGTAGGACGGCAGATTGTCCATTATGTGCGGGATATACTGCGCATATGACGATAATGTTATGTAGATCTTCCTATCTTCTGTACTGTCTTGCCGCCACGACCTGCGGTGCCTTCGAATTCACGACAAGTTCCCTAGCGCCTGCTTTCACGATACATCGTATGTACCTAGGGATCCTTGCGATACCCACCCCGTGATCCCAAGCGACACACATATAGCTGTGACAGATGTCAGTCCTTGACTCGTCTCCATGTGGAGCATATGGGCTACATTCTCAGGCAGCGGCGTACATGGCGAGGCTATGGCATCGTTGGCACGCAACCATAATACCTACGTAATTGTGTTGCCCAGTGCTAAGACTGAATTTTCAAGCAACGACGCACACGGGCGACCATCGCGTATCCTGTCACGGTGCCGCATATCCAGCGCAAAAGCCGAGGAAGCCAATGTACCGGTAGCGGCCGCCGGTGGGTCTTCCAGCGGGACTGGAACTCGAGCGGGAGCTGGCTCCAGTACCGATTCGGGTCCATGATGCAGTCGAAATCCGCATCGTGCTCGATGAGGACGTCGATGATCTCCGGCGGGAGGGACGCCCTGATCTCGGTGAGGAACGCGAGTGCCTCTTCGGCGGTGAAGCGGTCACGGACGACGTGCGTCGTCATCTTCCCCAACAAGGGCGCGAGGAGGGGGACGACGGGTATAGCTCTCTGGAACACGGACTGTCAGCCTCCGAAGCGCGTCGAGCATGGGAAGCGTACGCACACTCAGCCAGTTCAGATATAGATTTCCGAGGCAGCCGACATCGAAAGGAAACGGGTTGTAGTACCGTTCACCTTGAAACACATCGGGTGGATGGTATATTCCCTGCCCGATATATGCCTCTATGCGTGGACGGCGACAATCTGTGAGCGATGCGTCGAGAGGGAGTATGAGAGATAGGTCATAGTCGAACAGGGCGTAAGCGGAGTTTGGAGACCGACGGTGCTCGCGTAAGCGTTCGACACAGCGGCGGTCGGTTTGAGGGTTGTATTGGTAGCAGTACTAGTTTATCAACGTATTCGACTCTGATATATCCTATCAAACGAATAAGTACATCACGCACAGTAAGAAGAGACATGAGGGTGCCACCGCCTTTATGCGCGATCCTATTGCGGTGGTGCAGAGCTAGACCCTGTGTCGCCTCTTGTTCAGAGTGAGAATACAATGTATGAACTGCATGACCTGCCACTCAAGTAGGCGGCGTCTTACCAGGAATTCGTTTGACAGAGCGACTGCGCGTGAAAATATGAACAACAGGACCCCTTTTGACACACGGGCGCAACGTTGTATACGGCGAGTCTGAACTTTCTGTCAACGCCTTATTGTGGACTGTTGATGTAACTCATGACTAAAAACAATTATTTGCTGCGTTGGATCTGAAGAGGCATCATCACTTTCAGGCCGACCCCATATCGACCGGGAGACTAGAGCAAGCGTGCAGCGGGGTCCTACTATCCATTTCAGCCTTCAATATCTTCATATTCCTCGTCAACACCCAGGTACCCCCGGATGTCCTTCGCCTCGACACCGTTCTGTCGCGTGAAGTGCGAAAGAAGCATGAGGTAGTTATCTGAATGCACGTCATGTCACTGCCAGACTCCTAGCCCCAGCGAGACAAAAGACGAAAACACGTACCCGTCCAGCGAACTGCAGCCTCCTTCGCGAGGACAATCGCGCGTTTTTTCTCCTCGACCTTCGCAGGATCGCATGCGCCGTAGGTGGCAAGCTCTGTCTCAAGCTGCGCGCGTTCTTTCTTCAGCGATGCAAGCTGGTCGAGCATCCGCGCGCGCTCGTCCTGGGGAAACGTGAGATGTGTAAACCGACGTGCGGTGAATGGCCCTTACGCTCTCAGGTCGAGAGGCTTTCTCGGTGGCTACAGCCGCCCTCAATTCGTCTAGTTGGCTTCGATGTGAGGCTTGGGTGTCTTTCACACTTTTCAGGCGGGCTTGCATCTGTTCATACCCTCGTCGGTCAGTGCCTATGCATATATTCCCGAGAACCAGGCATACCATGGCACCTCGTTGGGACGGGAAGCTCCAAAAGACTGGGTATATGCGCTGATAAGTAACTTGTGGCGCATATATAGCTGCGAGGCCTACAATTGGAGGAGCCTATCTTGTCCATTTGAACTAAGCCGTCGTCCACAAGCGACTGTAAGACCTCCTTGACTGACTGCGAAACTATAGGAGTGTAAGCCACATACACCCGGAATCACAATATGCAGAAAGCGTACCAATTCCCTTCATCTTCGGCCCCAACTTCTCGAGCTCCTTGAGCTACACCGGTGTGAGTATCATCTATATTCCGCGCATCTCTATGGATGCGCTCACCTGAAAGAAGTCTTTCTGCGGAGAGCAAAGATTGAATGAAATCGGCCGCATATAACCAGGAGATACCTAGGTACCGTCTCATGGAATATCTCGAGCAACTTCACGCGTTTCTCTTCCGCGGAGAGTCCTCTGGGTGCCTGCAGACAGGTTAAAATTTGTTGTGATACTGCAACAAAGAACTCGCGACGTACCATTTATGCGTTGATGGTGGTTTGCGGCGGGTATTGTGGTGGTCGGAAAGAAAGCAGCTCCCCGGACGAGGCGAAACTGGAAGCTGAATGCAGATACATTCACACCTGCATCAGTCCATCTCGGGTCGGGCTCAGATCCGTCAAGCAATGACAGGTTCCAGAAGTATGACCTCACGTCGAGTGGCGGCTCCGCACTGGCACACGAGAAGAGCCGAGTAGTAACACGCACGGCAAGCTCTCAGCCTACTAGGCCGGCACGTACATAACTTGAAGAGCCTGGGAGGATCGCCCGACAGCCATCATTGGCAGTAATTATTGCAGTAAAATTTCAGTTGTCAGCGACGAAGGTGGTGGACCGCAACAGAACTCGCTCGGGACTCGTGGTGGGGACAACTTTGAAGTCTCGCGGCGGATGCCGCTACTGTACGAATAGTGGCTGTGCTTCAATTATGCCGACGCCGGCTTAGCGAGCCCGGTTCCGAGCAAACCGCTTGAGTGGCGTGCCAAACTACTTCGAGCTGATGTCTGCTCACCACAGATTTAGTGGATCGCACCCAAGGACGAGGTGGTCGCTGCTGAAGAAACGTCCCCCCTGCTCTGATCGCCTGTTAGCGAACCCGAGCTTGGTGAAAAGGAACGACCAACCATTCTGATACATACACTCACAACCACACGGTGTGCATGATGTTAGTCGGGAATGGTAGGTCCCTTTGTACTGGATTTTATGTGCGGCCAGGCTTGTGAAGGGAACTTACCATCATATTGCCTAACCTCCGTCACGCAGCACGGTACCTGACTTATGGAGCCAGCCCCACCGGTGCACCGCGCAACAAGTATGCTATGGGACAGCTTGCATGCCTGTGCATGATTACGACGATTAGTTCCTAGCACACAACCAAACAGCGGTTGAAGACATACCGTCCCCGGACCGTTGTTCTTCACTTTGCTCGTCGATCGACATACACGATGAAGCAAACACCATATATCACACTGACAGCAATCTGACCCAAAGTACAACAACGCGCACATAGCGCGTGTACATACACATGCTGATCCAGCCTACACCCTTCTCGCAAACACCTACACCCCAATACGTGATTCCTGATGATGATACAGCTGCTGATCGATACAACGTCCTGTCACTTTCCGGCTTGATTGTTTCTCTTCAACGGTCCCCCCGTCCGCGCAGCATCGAAAGTGGTGCTGCAGAACAAAGTGGCGTCTTGGGGGAAAGCATCAGAACGGCGCGTGAATGCCGATCACTGGGTTGTGACGGTGCTGTCGGGTTCTGTAGGAGAAGCGGGGCGAGGTCGGTCAGCGCTTGTTTTCCTGGAGGTGCGATACAGAAGGGTCGCGCAGCGCCACCACGCCTAGATCTCTCCCCGCGTGCCTGTCCCTTGCCCCGCTCGTCGGACCCTGGTGCCCCGCATACAAGGGGGATGATGGCGAGGCGCACGCAAGAGTATGGTCTGATGATGAAAGAATCCGGGGGACAAACGTACCGATGTAATCGATGGTGTCGCTCTGCAGGGACTGCAGTTGGACGAGGAATTGTTCGGGGATGGTTGCGGAGAAGCCCTGCGATGCATGAATGAGTTAATGCGACTGGGAGTTGACGTTGGAGCGGCGAACCTTGATAACGGTGTCGTAACGCTGCGCAACCTCTCCACCTGAGGAGAACAAAAGGAGTCAGCGCCTCGTATTCCGCAGCGCGGGACTGCTACAACCAGGCTGGCAGGACGCACCGTTTGCGTTGACTTGGCCAGCATACTTGTCGATTTCCGTCAGGGGGACGTGGTCCTTGAAGACAACAATGTACCCTGCGTTTCTACATGAGTATTGGAGCAATGGCGGCGAGACAAGCACGTACTTCCAGACATCTTGCGTGGAATGTTCGTGAAAGTGCGTAGAGCAGGTATTGAGCGTATGTTGAGACGCGGGGTATGCAGCGCAAGATGGAGTAGAGGAAGAGGGGGAGGGATAGCGGGAGGAGGTGGGAAGCAGGTGCATGGGGGCGGCTCTATATGAGGCGGCTTCGGGGCTAGCCCGCATTGGGCGATGACATATGCAGGGCTTGGCGCTCCGTTTCAGCCGGACCATCAGCCCGACCGGGCTTCGGCGCCTCAGCCATCCTCCTCCTCCTCCTCCACCATGCCTCCTGCTCACATCTCCCCGGTGCGTGTTTTCTGCCCAGTAAACACACCAAATATTCACACGATAGCGAAGATGACGCTTAAGCGCATTCACCGCGAGGTCGCCGACCTCAAGAAGGAGGATCTCGGTACCATCAAGCTCTCCCCTTCGGACGACGACCTCTTCCACTGGAATGCTACAATTCCTGGCCCGGAGGGCAGCGTTTACGAAGGGGGCGTATTCGTGGTAGAAATAACGCTGGGACACGACTACCCGTAAGTGTGCAAACGCGCATGTGACGGCTACAAGCGTGCCGCATGCTTACCGTTCGACAAGTTTCTCCGCACCAAGGATGGCGTTCAAGACGCGGTAAGCCTTTGTATGCAGCTCTTCTTATATGATTTAATTGCTCATTTCACTCAGTATATACCACATGAACATCAACGATCGCGGAGGCATATGTATAGATATTCTCAAGTACAACTGGTCCCCCGCACTTTCCCTCTTCAAGGTTGTACTATCACTGTCATCTCTACTCACCGACCCGAACCCTAGTACGCCTGCTTATTTCCCTTGTGCATCCATGTGCTGACACACTGCGCGTGACTCAGAGGACCCATTAGGTATATAAGCTCATTATTCCTGAAACTCCCAAGTCTGAGAACAGATCAAACAGTTCCGGCCATAGCGACAGAATACATCCGCAATCGTGTGCAGCACGATCAGACCGCGCGGCGATGGACAGAGCTCTACGCAAGGCCGTCTGCTGCAGTGAACGGCAAGGGCAAGGCGCCTGCCCCCCAGGTGGCATCTCCCAGCGCGCAACCCTCCCCCGCGCCGGCATCAAGTAGATCATCGTCAAGACCCGCCCGACCAGCGCCATCGAGGACAGCGACGCCGAGGACCGCCACGCCGACGGAAGCGATCACTATCGAGGACTCGGACGACGAATCGGAGCAGCCAGCGGCACGGACCGCCACACGCACAACACCACGGCCGAAGCGGAAGAGAGACATAGATTCCAACGCAGTCGATATCGACCTCTCTGGCGAGGGCGGGGGAGAGGTGGTTCAGCGGCCTGCGCGAAGACGGAGGGTTGGAGCTTCTGGGACGAGCACAGGCACAGGGCCTGGGGCAAGCGAGGTCATCGTCATCGAAGACTAAGTTTTCCGCGATGCCTTCGGGGCTGAGGTGCAGGTCGTTCGGAGCATCGTGTGCGAGGAGAATATACGTGTTGGTTAGAACATTTTGACATATTATGGTTCACTAGTGTGAGTAAAGCAATCATGAACGACGCCGCCATGGAAGCTTTGGGATCACTGCCAGTGGCGGCTTATGACAGGTTAGAGACACACGTAAGCTTAAGTATGTAAGTCATACTGATAAAATACCTTCATATGTGAAAGAAATAAGAGTTGTCAGTTACAGTCGACATGCCAGCGGAACAACGACGAACTCACCTAGTCAGCCATGGCAGCAAGGAAGGCGGGGATGTCTTCCCAGTAAAGGTTCGCACCAGGGAACTCCTCGAGGATGAGTCCCCAATCGTACTCGAAGAGAGTCGCATAGGTGATGTCCGACCCATCCGTACCCTTGTTGGTCCCACCGCTAACCTTGCCGACGTACGCACCAGCCGCAGAGACACCCATGGCGCCAGAGTCGCCTCCCTTGGAGTAGGTGCCCGTGACGTTCTCGTGAGGAAGGATGGCGAGCTCGAAGGATTCGAGGGTGCCGGTGATGTTGTACTTGCGGACGAAAGAGATGAAACGAGAGAGAGTTCCGACGGTGGTGTTGGTGGTAAAACCACGTTTGATGACGCGGCGGATACGATCACCCTGAGAGTCCAAGCTGTTGGGGTTGTTGACGTCGTTCGCGGTGAGCATGCCAGCCATGTGAAGAAGACCATGGGGCGGATATTTGAACTCCGAAGGGACATTGATGCGCTCATACATTAGACGTTTGAAGTCTTCGGGGCTGATCTCGGGCCCTAAAAGAGTGAAAGATGCGTTAGATCAGCAAAGTTCGATGAAAAGAGTAAAAAAACACACCGAGACTAAGCACGTTGCCCATGAGCGCGAGGAACTTGGGTTTGTAGAGCCGAACGACACAAAGGTCTTGCGTGAAGCGGTTGGGGCTAACACCGGCGGCGATGGGAGGTGCCCAAACGATGTGACCGATAATTCGATCGCTCAACTTACTCCATTTCCTGGACAACGTGATGTAGAATTTCTTGAACTCCACGATCTTCCTGTTGATCTTGACGAGCTCGGCTTCGTTCTCATCGAGCCTCTCCTGCGACGCCGGGAGATTGACTTGCTGCAGCACACGTTCGGTCAGCGTCTTGATGAGCACCTTGAGAGTCTTGGCTGTCTCGTTGAGAGTGCTAATATAGGCCTGGACCGAGTCGACGTAGTTGTCGAAGGCAAGCTTGCCCATCACCACGACGTCGCGCTTAGGAGCAGAAGCTGAAAAGCAGGAGAGTCAGTAAGCCTAGTCTTTCAATGATCGAAGAAATAAGAAGACGTACCATTGTACCGATACTCTGCGTTGCCATCGTCGGACATGAACAAGTTGTGACGACAGGTGAGGGCGTAGAGTTTGCCGTCGTGCTGGAAGAAGGGGCCTAGGGTGCCTTGCATCGTGGTCTTTCGACCGGAAACCGGGAGGCTGTGAACAACGGAGACGTTGTCGATGAACGCTTGGAGAGGGTCATTGGTCTCGGCAGGGGGGTAGAGAGCTGGTCCGGTGCCAAGGTAGGAGCGAGCGACGGACTCGCGGAACGCGATATCAACCCTCTCGGTGAGGTTGAGACCGTCGAGGTGGGCACGAATGTGAGTGGTCAAGTCGAAAGCACGAGCACCGTTGAGCGTCTCGGGCAAGACCCCAATCCAGATGGTGGCGTTGGAGTAGATCCTCTTTCCGTCCTCGACGGGCGGCTTGGTGGGTTTGCCCACGGTGAGAGCGGCAAAGGCGGCGTCGATATCCTCCTCCTCCTCCGGTACCTCCTCCCTCTTGTCCTCCCCATCCTCTCCTTCGTCTTCAGAGTCGAGCTCGCGATCCGCCAGCTTCTCGAGCCATGTAAACATGACAAAGTCGATGGAAGAGACTTGAATGTCATCTCCGATGAGGAACTTCTCGATCTTTAAAACGAAGGGAGTCAGCCTGGAAAGATTACTAAAACAATGTCAAAGACCACGTACCCAGTTACGAGTTACATCCCATAGCCCTTTCTTGGCGAACTCGTGATGTCCAGGCACGCTCAAAAGGCGCATCTGACGAACACGCGTCTCTAGCCCAGTCGGCTCTTCGAACTCATCGGCAGAGTCGCGGCAGATAAGACGAGGGTGGGAGCCCTTGGGACCAAGCCCGTAGTAGTAGTAGTAAGCCTCGAACTTCGAGACTACGTGAGAGTCCGTGTCGGCGGTGGTGGCGCTGGTGTTGCTATCGGAAGAGGACCAGAGAGTACGAGCATCGTCCGACAAGTCGCCTTTGTCAGACGAAGCCAGGGCACGCTCCTTGGCCTTACGATCGCAGTTGTCGTCGAATTCGGGTGTATTGACCCATTCTTCGAGGTCCGGGCGAGCAGGAGGGCTATCTTCCTGGGCTGAATAAAGAAAGAAGAAAGGGATGAGTCAATTCGAAGAACTACGGGAAGAAAAAGAAACGCACTGTAGTCAGCGACGTTATCGTTCTCAGACATTGTAAATCGGTGGTCTGTTCAGATAAGAAAAAGCTTTGGTAGAGCGAGTTGAGTCGGTTGACATCAGCAAAATTATGAGCGGTCTTGGAGCGACTGGAATCTCCTTCAACTCACCGACCAGTTATTCAGTGCTTCCAGGGGCACAGCCAACTCCTTGCCTGGTGTACACTTCCCCGGTGACTTTTTCCTGTTTGTTATTTTTCTGGTCAGTCCTACCATAGCTGCAGTTGTCAATATACGGTATTTTTCGCTCCTCCCAGTCTCCAATAGACTGTTTCTCCACCTTCTCTGCTCCGGCGATTTGATGCTGCCAGTGCTGGTTTACTGGCCGGACTTCGGAACTTGTGTGTAGCAGTGTCAGCACAGTCTTCTACAGCGTCGATTAATGACAGATACGGACCGAGCGGGCAAGAAATGATGTGCCCAGTAGTAGTAGACGTCAGTGACGGCACAGCGCAGATGTTGCCAGAAAGATCTGGAGTACAAACCGCGCTCTCAGCAACGCCAGGCTCGATCAAATCTCAGATCTCAGATCGGGAGTGAGGTCACCCACGTCTAATCTGTGTATGTTATCACTGGGCGTCGCCCGACATTTGCTACCGAAAAATGTCAGTCAAAGTCAGAGTATGATGGATATTTTCCTAACATTACTTCGCAGCAAACCCCGAGCAAACGCACACAATATATACCGTTTTCCGCTAGTTTTCCTCGATG